>JARFNZ010198528.1:0-15477 GCA_031763405.1 Balanus nubilus
CTTAAATGTGATATTCAAGTTCCCCCCCCCCCCAAAAGTGATTTCCTGCTCTTAGGTAAGCCAATATTTGTAACAAACTTCCTTGGCCAATTTAAAACTTCATCAAAAGCTGGCAGTTTTTGTTTAAGCAGTCCTGCAGGAAGCAGGCTCCAATTATCCATTCTGAATATACTTTTCAGGGATAATGGTCACAAAGCATAGAGACAAATTCCATATTCACACCACTCACAGCCGTATGGGTTCGTGGACTTGAATGAAATCTCCACTGGAAGGTTCCAGACCAACACCTGCCTGGCATCCTGGCTCCGCTTGCTGACCTGTGAGATGCCCTCATCCAGCCCCTGAGAAAAGTAATGCAGGTAAGGAGGGGGGGGGGGGGGGCATTCATGTATAACAATCCATAGCGTTGCCTACTGATTGGTGAAATTGACTCATTCAGTGTCTGAATGAATAGCACAAATTATGGCAGAACAGACAGAGGTCCTTTCAACTTACACATGTGCAAGATGAAAAAGTCCAGACATTAGCCAAGCAAAAAGGCCAAAACAAGGCATGATAGATCATTATGTTTGCTCATTTGCTCATCACTTTCACAAAGATTATTCGAGGATGACATGGAGATGAAAATCCTACAATCAACCTCAAAGTCAATGAGAACATAACTGCCAAAATGACCACCACATTATGTTCTGGACTCATTCTGGGTAAGTTCCCACCAATCAATGAATAGATATGCTCTGTCCAACCCAGTGATGGAGATAAGTTTTGACAAGCCAAGTCCTAACACTAGGTAACCTCCATACAATACAGCGCACTCACAGTGATGATCTCCCAGTCAGGTCCAGTATGGAACGAGTAGCGGCAGTAGAGGTCGTCCAGTCCTGCAAACTGGGCGGACTCAATCTGTCCGGTAACTGACAGCAGGAAACACTGCTGGGAGAGGGCAGCACTAGAGCCACCAACAGCTGCCATCGCAGTCTGTCAACACCAGGATATGACAACCTCTTAACATCAGGACATTATAACCAGTCAACATCAATTCAGGACATTACAACATGTCAATACCAGGACAATGCAACCTGTAATATCAGGACATAACAATGGCATGATGGCAAAGTGATGGCATGATGGCAAAACAAGTTGGGCACTGTTGCTCAGTCTGGTAAGTTGCTATTGAGTGCTTTTAAGCTGAGTGTTAAAAGGGTGGAAAAAGTTTTAATTTCCAACACAACCTGTCAACATCAGTTCAGGCTGTAACCAAGCAACATCAAAATGGCCAATACCAAAATGCCCAGTTGTCATCGACCAGATACGCATTGACATGAAAACTATTTCAAAACTTACAGAATAAACAGCAAATTACTCCCAATCCTCACCAATAGCACAACAGATCAAATGATGAATGAAACGGTTTGATTTGTGGACCAAGCACCACTGTCACCACACCACATATCCTCTTGGGACCGAGTGCTAATTGGAACTCTCACCCTGTTCCGAGGGTTATTATATGGGGGCCGGTCGACTTTTTCAGAGGCCCGCCCAGGGATCGGCACAGAAGGCAAGTATCTTACCCCTGCGCCAGATCGCTCCCCCATGGTGGTCTGAGTGAGCCTATTGGCGCTGATCCGAGCCGCCCGTTCGCCGCTGCTTCGGGCGCGGCGCGGCCTCAGTGGTGTGGGAGTCGAGCCGAACGACTGATGGGAGAGCGTGCTGAGAGCCCTCTCGGCGCGGCGTGTCGCGCCCACGGCCGCCACAAAAACCAGGTCAATGCCGCGAGTCTGGCTGGCTCGCTGGCCGCGGGACATGGACCGGGCCCAGACGGGGAGGACGCCGGTCAGGTGTCGGGTCAGCTGAGGCAGGACTCGCTGAGTCATGACTCGGCTCCACTCGATACGAAACTGACTCACTGAGCCATGGCTCAGCCTAGATTTTCACGGCAGAAAATTAACCGCTACACATGGCATCCATTATAACTAACGACATGCTGAGAGGTATTAGTGGTGTCATTTCTCTGAAATGACAGATTATACGCATTCATGCACACTAAGTCCAGTTTGGAAACATTTCAGTGGTCGCCATGTAAAAGTTTAGGGGCGTGACCAGCATGTAAAACTTCCTTGAGATCTTGTCAGCTTTGCCCGTAAAAACCAACGCGAGTGATTCTTGCACATGGGAATATACCATACCATATTTGCCGAGCTGAGGCCCATGTCCTGAGGCCCGGTGCTGAGACCTCGCCCAGTCCCCCCGTCCCCGTCTCCCCTTTACCCCCATGTGTTGTGACCGCGCCCCGTCGACCCATTTTCATGTTGACCGCCGGCACTCCCTGGTCGCCTGTCGGTGTCATGACTGCAGTCTGCACGAGCAGTCTCAGTCTGACCCCCCCCCCCTCATCATCCCTCCCTGTCCTCGTGTCAGATTGATTCAAGTCCTCCGCGTCTGTGCGTGGGAGCGGAAAACGGAGTACACTGCTATTTGCGCTCAGAATGCTTGGCATTTGTTCGCAACGTGATATCTTGCTTTCAGGGAAATAATATTTGCTAAACTGAGAGCCGTTGGGCGTTGACCGAACACTGGATTACTGTCTAAGGAGATCGATTGCGAGGTTGCACTCTCGCGCGCGTCTTGTGACTGGTGACGTATATCACTGTCGCTCCACACCGCGTGACGCTATCAATCGACACGTCGTGACGCCGCCACCTGAGCAATATGACGCTATCCTTGCGACCTTGGAGAGCAATCAGCCGCAGCGAGACACACCATAAGGAAGCTGGGGAGATCACGAGGCGGCGTAAAACGCACGGTGTCGGCTGCCAGGGGCGTGTCGGCAGGACTCACAACTCACGAGTCATCGGGCCGCGAGTCACGACCGGTGGTGGAGCGGACAGGACCGGTGGTGGAGCGGACAGGACCGGTGGTGGAGCGGACAGGACCGACCGGTGGTGGAGCGGACAGGACCGGTGGTGGAGTGGACAAGGCCGGTGGCGGAGCGGACAGGACCGGTGGTGGAGTGAAAAGGACCGGTGGTGGAGTGGACAGGACCGGTGGTGGAGTGAAAAGGACCGGTGGTGGAGCGGACAGGACCGGTGGTGGAGTGGAGCGGACAGGACCGGCGACCACGGGATGACTCAGAAGCTGAGGAGGGGCAGGAGCGGGGATTTGAGGACCAGAGATCAGAAGTTGATGGTAACCCGGATTGTGACTAATTCGCCTGATTCTATGACTCAGCGGTCTGCTTCTGGTCTTCAGTTGCAAAAAAATAACGCCATGCGGTGAGCCATTCGGTAAAATTTAACTAGAACTGCGGTAACTTTTATACAAAGTGTCGAGGAATAAAAGCCACAATTAAGGATGTCAGAATTAAAATACTTCGTGTGTGTGATGAAGATGCGGTTAAGTGAAGTGATGCGACAAAAGCTGGCATCAGATAACGGGTAAAGAGTCCGCTAACGGAGTCATTCCGCTTATAACTGGTGACGCGCGAGATTGTGACTATTATAGGATATAGAGGACGTGGGTGGTTGGCACCGGGTTATCTGTAATGTCACGGACATGCCGGTTGACAAAGGCTTAGCTGCAATACCCATGACGGTTTAACTATAATGTTATGTAAACTCGTGGGTGGTGGACACCGGTATAGATGTAATGTCGGGACCGGGTGGTGGACACTAGTTAAAGAAAACGTCCCACCTTCATAATGGGAATCGAACTGAGATAGCAGTTTTAAAGTCCGTATCGAAATACCACCTTCAGTAAACCACAATATGGTTGTTAATACTCTTATGGCAAATATGTCCACTTTTTTAATTGGGAATCTCGGTATTACAGGTCTTACAACTATTACAGATAATTCTTCATATGAAGATTTTCTGGTGATATATTGTATTGCTGTAATGTGACGTTCTAGCAAGCAAACCATTTTTGGTTGGTTTCCCGTATAGAATGCGTTTATATTTTTGTATCATCCACGCCACTTTCGGTTTCAGCAGAATAACAAAATATCTAGTTTTAGGATTGGCGAGTCTATGCAGATCAATTTTGATAATTTCTCAAATATACTTTTTTGGCCAAAAAATCCCAAATTTAGGAAAACTGACACCATTTTATTTATTTTCAGACGTAATTACCCCGATTAAACCATCAAATATTGTAATACAATTTCTCCTGGAAGGTGGGACGTTTCCTTTATTTAAGCTGTAATGCCGAGAACGGTGCAGGAAGCCGTTCCCGGAGTAGCCGGTACAGGTGTCAGGGACGATGCAGGTGTCGGGGACGGCGTGCCAGGTGATGATTTAACTGTAATGCCAAGTACGGGGTGGTTGACACCGGCCTTGTGTAATCGGGTGCGGGGTGGCGGGCGCCGCTCCGGCAGGCTGATTTGTCCAGGCTGCAATATTTCGGTGTTAAGTTCATGGCGTTAGACAAACTGCGCCCTAATCTACAGAGAACGCAGTGGCGTCAGTGGAAGTTAAACCTGTGCTCGTGTTGATATCACTGCAGTCTTACCTGTTTTGATCATGACCTGAGCAAACCAACACGCTGCCCGTGAGAAAGATCTCCAAAACATGGACACTGTCCGCAGATACCTGTCTGAGAACGGTAACAGCCCGATCTTTCACGAGCGTTCGATAAACAAGCCTCGGTACAAGGCGGCACACGACGGCGAGAGGCGGCGCGTTACACGGCGTCTTAACGGCGCCAGATCCGCCGTGTTGTCGGCGTTGCACATGCCGTTTAGCAGTCTTAGATTAGAGCTGCCGTTTCTCTGAGTTCCGACGTCACCCACTCAGTGAGATTCGTGTCACCGTCCGACGTTGACTTTCTCCGGCCCATCTGATGCCGCAGCTGACGGCAGTGTCATTAGACTACTGGTGACGTCACAACTGATGACGGCAGCACCGTCGCCAAAGAGTCAGCAGGTTAAAATAAATTTGCCTTGTTGGAAGGGGTTAAAAACCAACAAATAGTTTGTCGCACAAATTAAAAACCGTCTCAATACATCTCCAATTTTGTATGCGGTTAAGTGTGCTTTATAGCCAGTCGAACGAAGAGGACATGAGCAGCTAGCAGCTGTCCGCCATACCGCCATCATTGTGGTCGATATCAGCATGACTGAGCTGCAATAACAACAGACCACCGGCAAGCTCAGACAATAGCAACGGGATAGTCCGTGACAGTCAGCATATTTCATTTTCATTGTCATGATTGAAAACATTAGTTTAACTTTCGAACTGGAGAGGTCACTGAATACGTAAGATGGGCGTCTCCCGTACAGAAAGGAAAAACGCGCAGTGGTATTACGAACGGCATTGTTTTAATGCTAACATCCAATTGCGATTTGCACGACAAGAACACAACACAATGACAGGAATCTCTGTTGCGGCTCGGGTGCTGCTCCACCGTTTTGATATTTTGATCTTCATGTCGATAACACCAAGCCAGAAGAATGGCGTGGATTTCTTACCACAACCGTCTATTGTGATCACCGCGTTTCTGAAATGGCATTACATTTCATATTTCACCGCCAACCGCGCTTTCCAACTCGAATCAGTTCGGGTGGCATGGCTACACACTTTCATCCAGAAACAAAGCGGCCGGCGCCGATTGTCGGATCGGTCGACGCCAATTATTGGAACGCTCGGTGTCGATTGTCGGTGGGACTGCTCGGCACCTGCGCTGCTCGACCGGAGTGGGCTCTGTCGGAGCCGGGCCGGGGCGGCGGCGAACGGGAGACGGGAACACGGATCAGATCGGGCAGACGGTCGGAGAAACTGCCCGGGCGGGCTGCGGTCCGGTCCACACGGCTGTCGCCACTGGCGGTGGTCGGCGGACCTGACCGGACCGGGGGGAGGGGGAGGTACCGTACCGTGCTGGTGTGACTATCGCCCGCCGTGTCAGGGGGGACAGACGGGGACCACTGCATACAGGACAGCAGTGCCGCCTTGTTGTCTGACTCGATAGACTTAAACGGTCAGGTGAAGCAAGTCTGGCTTAAAAACGCTGGTTCAGTTTTTCCCGTCTGATGGTACATCCAACCAGCCTCCTGTTAAGTGTTTGCAAATGGCAGCATTCCGTCATGAACAACAACAATCTTCCTGGACAATGGACATGTAAACACCTCAGTGCACGACAATACTAGAAAAATACTTCTTACTTCGAGGACAGAGTGTTATATAAATATGTAGTATGTGAGGTTAGTTCCACGGAAGAGACAAAGGCAATTAGTTTTATTGTGGAAATCAAAAATATATCAGCGCTATTTTCAACCCAAAAGGTTTGGTCGCGTTGAGGCCTGTTGTGTAACTGTATACTGTTTATCATTAAAGTGAAGTTGGTGCATCCAACCAGCCTCCTGTTAAGTGTTTGCAAATGGCATCATTCCGTCATGAACAACAACAATCTTCCTGGACAATGGACATGTAAACACCTTAGTGCAAGACAACACTAGAAAAATACTTCTTACTTCGAGGACAGAGTGTTATATAAGTATGAAGTATGTAAGGTTAGTTCCACGGAAGAGACAAAGGCAATTAGTTTTATTGTGAAAATCAAAAATATGTCAGCGCAATTTTTAACCCAAAAGGTTTGGTCGCGTTGAAGCCTATGGTGTAACTGTATACTGTTTATCATTAAAGTAAGAGTTGCTGCATGCATTAAACTCCAGACATGTGTGCAGGAAGTCATAGTGGGTACTCACGCTATAGAGTTTTTCCTTTTTGTACCAGACATCGTCCTCCTCCTCTTGGTAGGCCTCCATGTTGAGGTCGTCCCGTGACCGGCTCAGGATCTTCCGCCGGCTCACCATCTCTCCTCCTCTGTAACCGCAGACCGGAGACAGGCTGTTCACAGGGCCGCTCACGGGATCACAAATCACAGACACACCGCGCCGGCCACCGTCACTACACGGGGGGTGTTCGGACGCCACTGGCCACCGCAGCTCCTGACCAGGGGTGACTACCTACATACCGCACCGGGATGGTGCAACGGCGATCACCGGAACGTGTAACAGAACATGGGTAGCAAGGTCAGCCCGGAAAGCTGTGACCCAGTGCCGGGCCGGCCACCAGCGCGGCGGGGAAGTGGGACAGGTGCGTCAGACAGGTGACCTTGGCGGGCCAGTGACGCAACAGGGGTGCATGGAGAGGAGTCGCGAGTGATCCTGATGTAAATTCGGACCCGCTCCTCGACACCGGTCGGCGGCAGTCGAGGAGAAAGTGAGGCTCGCGCGCGGGTTAGTCACCAGTTTCACAACCCGGAACCCTCGCGACGACACCAGAATGTTTAATCTGCAGATGGAGCTATGTCTGCTGTCCGGACACGAACGCACCGCCGTCCGTTGGTGCAAACAGTAATAAGCAGAGGCGTGAAATTATTCGCAAAAGCTGTTATCGGATTACAGGAACATTTGCCTACCATAGCATGGATTGGCGAACAGTGATAACGAACTAAGGTTTGTGTATTCAGGTAGTTGATGCTAATACTGAGCATGGTTAAAATGTAAAAAGAGGTGAAAATTAGCCTGTTGCTCATTGATAAAGTTAAAGTACTTTAGTTAAACTTTATCAATGAGCAACAGGCTAATTTTCAACTCTTTTTACATTAAGGTTTGTGTATTTTGTTTTCGGGCGCAAGAACAAAGCACTAACAACCAACATATCCGTACGTATGACACATACGTACGTCATTTGAGTCTCGCTGCCGGGAAATGAGCCGGACAGGGACAGAATGACGTCAAGCAGCGGCTGGTTGGTGGTTGTCTGTAACTACGTATGACATTTTAACTCCGGATGTTTATCACAATCATCTTCATACCACAAAGCTGTGCATGCTATATGCGAATGTTAACACCGGAGGATGCCGATAAGAAAAGCCATGTAAGGCACATCACATTTTGGACTGAACAAAAAAATAGAGTATTAGTCAGATTCGCATCAGATAGCATGATAATTGATAGCCATGGGGATGACCGCGATGACGCATCAGTTGTGATGAAATCCGTTATCTACCGTGTACCTTCCTGTTCATGAGAGGTTCTAAGTGATACACGTGTTTTCCGTTTTATCTATTATGTAGCAATATCCAACGAATCTGCACGAAGCCACACAATAGATAACCAGCGAGTCATCGGCGTGAACAATTCCCCGCACATCCCACCCACGACCGACGGGGCTAACGGGCGCTGTTTGACGTCATTTCGTCCTGGTTGTCCTGCCCCTTCCCCAGCGGCCCGGCGGCCACGTGCCTTCTGCAACAGGCCGCCAGCTGCTGCTGCAGCGTCTGTTGTTTGCTGCAACACTGCACACGGACGGCGCGCGCGGAGAAAGTGCGCCGCCGTCGCCGTCGCCGCGCCGTTACGGCCGGCGGGACTCAGATGTATGACGTCACCAGACCACTGAGGTTGGCTCTCGGAGAGATGCACGGTCATGCAGCCGTCTCAAAGGATCGGTGGGTCCACAGGCTGGTCACTTTTCATTGTAGAGACCTGCAGATCTCTTTGTTGGCTGATCTGTCGTGATGATGGCTCTCCGAGCATCTTAGCATGCTCAATAAAATACGAAAGTATGCAAAACCATGCAAGCAAAGGAGGTTGAATGCATCGTATGGCCTTAAATGGCATCGCTTATCTTTCTCACAATGTACTCAGGCGGGCATTGACAATAACAACTTGTCGCAGATATTCAATGTTAACTTGTGGTCTGCCCATTGTCGTTATAAATTCCATTTCCTGGCAGAGATATGTTCTCAGGTAAAAACCTCGGTCGCCTGCAGGATGTGGTTCTGAAGCTCAGTTTGAGCGCCTTGCACACTAGGGAGTGTAGCGGCCTGTCAGGACCTTCAGTCGCTGTCCACCGTCCGAGTGTACATACATCGTGACACGCCATACGATCCCAGATTAGCCCCTGCCAAGGTCCGGCATAACTTTACACCACCTAAATCCCTCACTATGGGCACTTGCAGTGTTTACCGAAGCCCGTGACTGCAGTGGCCTCAGCCCGTCTGGAACTACAGTCACATGCCGATAAAAGTTGAGATTTATTCCTATTGGCAGGCTACAATAAGCCCCTTCTGTTGACGTCTCTGTCTTTGTCGACATGTGACATGAGCAGATTCTGGGCCCGCACCTGTCATTCTGATCCGTCGCCACACATGCCGCTCATTCCTTTCAATGTGAGTAACGGAACCCGCTCGACAGCAGAGGCTGGATTTTCCGCGGTATGCAATACCTATCTCCAATGGACTGCCGCCTGGGACAAGGTCGCGATGACGGGGCCAATGTTCCGGCGACAGATGGCACTATCTGGTGACGCGACTGGTGACATCGGCGACGCTACAGACGACACCTGGCACCTGGCCACCGCTCTCCTTGGCAGAGACATTACGCAGCCGCCGACAATGCACCATCGAGGCCGTCTTGTGCCGGCGGCGGCGGCTCCGAACGGCGGCCGCCAGAGCACCGCAGTGTGCTGAAACCCCGTCCAGCTGACGGTGGCCGGTGACCATCTGACCACGACTGGACCAGCGGCGGTGGGCAGCTCACTTTCTCCCCCCCCCCCCCCCGCTCGGTGGTCCACCGTGGCCCGGTCCGGCCGGCAGGGGACGGCGGTCGTACGGTGACACCGCCCCAACATGACAGCCGGCGAGGACCAGGCCGCAGGACTGGCCCATTGGACGGACTAATGGCAGCAGCCACCGCCGCCTGATCTCATGTAGGAGCTGTCATTCGGAGTTCACACTGAAGGAGGCGGACGCCAAAACGCATCTGCCATCGTCACTTTACCGGTCACCATCCCGACAGATCGAAAACAAATTTGGTAAGTTTAAACACAAAGTTTAATTATAATTGAGGAACCCGATTTCGACTTCGATCAGTCTGACTAGAGTCCGGTAAAGTGATCGGTGGCAGGTGCCTTCTGACGTCCGCCACGCTCAGTGTAAACCCTGCTTCACAGGGCCATGTCTACCGATGCCTGCGGCTAGACACCACAACTCAGGTGACCCGTCGTTTGGCGAAGCCAGCTCGTTTCCGACAGAACTATGTTTTATCGCCGGCAGACGACCGATCGAACTGCGGCGGGGACTGCGGCAGTCGGTCGGGCCGGGCGGCCGGCGGCTGCCAGCCACCGGGTCCCCGGCGCACGGTGTCCCGGGGAGAGGGTGGCTGTGTGCAGGGAATCCGGCCGCCGTGTGCAGGGGGCCGCGCCGGTGGTGAGGAGAGTCAAGGCCGGCTCAGCTCTCGGCTTTTGGCCGACCGCTTCTGAAGGTGAGCCGGTCGGCCCAGCCGCCCCCGCCCCCGCCGACCGCCGACCAGCCAGACGGGGATCAGCCTCCCAACTTCAACAGGCTGAACACAGACCAGCCGGCCAGCACCCCAACATAAACTGGCTGAACACAGACCAGCCGGCCAGCACCCCAACATAAACTGGCTGAATACAGACCAGCCGGTCAGCACCCCAACATAAACTGGCTGAACACAGACCAGTCAGCCAGTCTCCCAACGTCAACACTACGGACAGAGATATAACAGAACAACATATGCGTATTTGCTATTTTAATTCAGTATCAGCTATCACTATCACAACTCGGTCCAGTACTTGGAAAGTACAGACCAGTGGCGAAGCAGATAAATCGCGTCATGTTTCAGCGGCGCAGTAACGACCTGAGCTCCGTTGAGATACGTGATTCAACAAGGAAAGATCTGGACCCGATAGTCAACACAGGCTGCGTGTCTGTGAGTTTCGGGAGTCGGTTGGCCGCTCCGCCCGCTCATGACGTGTGTGGCATATCTTGGGCGGGGCGGGCCAGACACTCCGTGTCTCTCACACACTCACACACTGCGCGGAACCCGGATGTAAGCGGATCAGGTGGGAGATCAGGAGGAGGTGGGCGGGGGGGGGGGGTCGGCTAGTTCCGGCGGTGGCGTGCCATGCCGTGCCAAGGACCCCGTCGGGACGGCCCGGCGTCACCGGCGGCTCCCCAGCCAGTCATCTGCAGTCGACCTTGGCAGGGAGGATTAGTCGGCCGAAAGGCGGCCAGCGACGGCTGGCTTGAGTCGGGCAACTCTCCTGAGACGGCTGGTGGCGGATGAGCTGGCTGCTGGGCTGATAAACGGCCATAACTTCGCCAGCTCCCCCTCCCCGCTGCCCTGTCGGCAGGCCCCTGGTCATATGTATGGCAGCTCCCCGCCGCCCTGTCGGCAGACCCCCTGGCTGCGACCTCGGGTGTCAACTGAGCCGGACCTGGGTGACGACAGACGTCGCCCGGACCCTCCCTGTCACCAGTCTGACTCTACACACCCTCCTGGTCATTCTGCACCCAGACCACACCGGACATGGCCAGCGGGATGCAGGAGATCCTGCGAAAATCAAGGTCTACAGACATTTTTGCTGTATCGACTCGCATTACATTCTTCATACTGGACAGTCTACACGAATTTACACAAGATTAAGAGCGCAGTAATACCTTTTGAACAAATGACATAGCGATCTTGTAACAGGATCAGCTCACCTAACGGTTGTTAGCGCATGTTACATGTCCGCATGCCACATCTAGCGGGCCAATCTGAGCGGACAGTCTCGTATTCCGTCTGTTTAAGTTCTATCTCATTAGCTGGGGTGAAGTGAGCAGCCGTCCAGGAGAATTTGCCTGCCAGTGGCGTTCGTCACACCCGTCACGGACGTCACACCTGTCAGCCGTGTCGGGCCGTCACACCTGCCACGCTGAGCCGGGCTAAAAACAGCGCGTGCCAGCGGGCCGGCCAGCCGGGGCGGCCGTTTCTCTTTCTTTCCCCACCGACTGAGCCGACTGAACGGACCGAGCCGCGCTGCCGCCGCCACCGCGACTGGAGCCATCGGTCAGGACTGATGGACCGGCAGGAATGGATGGCAGATGGTGGGAACCCACCGAGCAGCGTAGAAATCAGTAACGGGAACAAAGACCCCAGACACTTCATTTTTTGCCACCGATCAAAGCTCAATTAGCGAGTAGGACACCCAGCACACACGCGGTGAAAACGCAGACTAGAGTAGCTCTGTGTGGCGCGTGGGACAGTGGGTCGCCATTCATCACAATCGCTGCGGACTAAGCAGACTGCTGAGCATTCAGCCCACCACAGAGGTTTTAGCCAGCGGACGCCGGAGCAGCTGAGTAGTGTAGCGGTGCCGTGGTGTAGCAGCGTAGCGGTGTGGCAGTGCAACGGGCCGCCGGGGTTGGTCGGCTCAGCCGAGCGGTGCGGTCGTGCAGGCGTGCCCCGCCGCTGACTGCACGCACGGCACCACGCGCCCGAACAATACGGCCCCGGTCGGCCGGCCGGTATTGTTCGGAGACGGAGCCTGGCGGCCCGGCGGCGGACGGCCGGCGGGACGGCCGGGTCAGGCTGCTCCCCACCGGCCAGCGATGCTCCCTGGTGTTGGCTAGATGGACCCACTGGATGGAAACAAATCTCTCTCTCTCTCTCTCTCTCTCTGGACTGGGTGGTTCTCGCTCGGTCGGGGTGGCGGGGCAGCTGGTCCGAGTCCAGATAGACCGGCTGGCTGGGGTGGGAATCTCTCCCCGGACTGGGCGGGTCTCGTTCACAGCTCGCCACATTCGGAGCCTCACATCCGCCTCCCTCACGCTATCCTCGCGGCTTTCTTTGAATGTTTTCCAGTTTCAGGCTTATGCTCTGCTGCCTGGAGGAGGCTGCAAGCATGCAGCAGCTGAGTTTTATAGGAGGGCCACCTGGGACACCTAAAACCGAAACCGTTTAGCTTGTTGACATTATCCTTAGCAACCCGCGGTAGATATAAAGGTTTTTTTCTGGAGCTCCTCGGTCTCGCCTTCCTACATTCAACGGACATACACCCCGAGTCTTTTCTGGACACTCAATTTCTCAGCGGAGCAGCCAAGTAATGACGTTTAGTTACACGCCGAATAAAGTGTCGGTGAACACACCGGCCGAGGGAATGTCTGCCAGATATGGTCGGTGGGTGTGACTGGACTTTATCACATCAGTGATCACAGTTTCTCCGGTGGAGTCTTTTGAAAGCCACAAAGTCGTGACGAAACCCAGCCTGGCCGGTCGGCCTGGGCAGCACAGCGGCGAGACTGGCCGGACCGACTCTCAGGCTAGCTCAGACTCTGGAGAGGCGAGATTCCCGGAACTCAGAGAACCGGGGAAGATTATAGCCGCATGGCTGCAGAGACAAACTCCAAACGGGCCGTCTAATGGAGTCGGTCCCATGACGTCCCCAGCCAGTGGGACACGGCAGCGTTCTACGGCTACAGTAGAATTAATAACCCGATCAGCGTTTCCAGCTGACCTTTCACTGCATATTCTGACAAAGTTCCAAAGGAGGTCCAGAACATTGCAATGGAGCTGGTTACAGACGTGATTGCAACAACTCAAACGAAAATCTCTCCAGCGCTGAGCGCAGTCTATCCTGCTGGACCGGTCATCGACAGAGCTGACAGCGACAGGGCAGCTCCAGCTAGCAGGGCCAGCCACCGGCGGCCAACACTGGCCGGAAGCCGCTACAGGGAGCCTCGCTCCACTGATGGTCTGACATGGGACCACCACAGTGAGGTGCGTTTCCGGCCAGCTGGCGGCACCCAGCGTCGCCGCCGCCGGCTGCCAGTGCGGCACCTAATGTCGCCGCCGCCGGCTGCCGGCCGCCCGTCGGAGCCGCCGCCGCCGGAGATTTTGACCCAGTTCTGAAGGCTGGCGACGCAGCTGGCGGCGCCGCGTCGTCGCTCAGACGTGGCGAAACCAGCGGGCCGTGCCCCCGCCGCCCCCGCCGACTGGGAGGAGAGGCGCCGACTGAGCCAGCGACTCCCAGCCGGGCTGGGAGCGGCTCCACGGCTGAACGGCGAGCCCAGACGGCCAGCAAACAATGAGCCAATCCAGCCGGCCGGCCAGCAGCCAACATCGGCCCATCCACCTGGCCCGCCGCGCTGGATCAGAGAATTGACAGCAGATGGCTCTTACGAAACGCGCCAAGATAAATGTCCTTTCGCGGTTGGGCCGTGCGCTCCATGTCACGGATGACTAATTACATAGATATACAGACATCAAACGGCACCAAGCCGGGGAAACAGCGGCAAATTTCTAATCACTGGAAAGGAGACCAAAGGAAAGCAACGCATAAGTCAACGAGCCGACCGTTTTTGTCGTGACAGGTACCCATAAATCGAGCATAGCGTCCGAGTTTTTCGGTCACCATGGCGTCGTCACGGCAGTTTTCTGTGGCGACGTTGTAATGGTGTTCAGTGCTCGAGTTAGCGCAGTGCGGAGCCCGGCTCGTCTGACACGAGCCAGTTTCGTCGCGCATGAGGTGCTAACCATGTTATCAATGGTGGTCTAGCGAGCCAACGAGCTAGAGCGAGCTCCATTTCACCTCTAATTAGAGCATGTACATACAGACGGCCTTATGGTTGAGTGAAAAATAGCAGCAGTTGGCTGAGGAGACTTTCTGACATGCATGCTACATGTATGTTGCATTGTATGTTACACGGGCATGAATCCGAAAGAAGGCGAAACATTGCCTGTTAGCGCCTGGTGGGTCAAAATGTTTGACGACTTTGGAGGGCCTTACGGTTGAATGGTTCCGTCCGAGGGTCTGTCGCTCCCTTTCGATGGATGAGAAGAGTTTGCTTGACCCGCGCACCGATCAAGAGAGAGTGACAGACCCCTCGGACGGAACCAGTCAACCGCAGCGCCCTCCAAAGTCACAGTCCATTTTTGACTCGCTGGACGTTAATGGGTTAAGAAATGCACAACATAATGAGCTCAAATGCCAGGGAAGGTAAGCAGAAACACAGTATCTCCAGCTTTATTTACTTTATCTATAAATAATGTTGGCTTTTGCCTCACTAGCGATACAATGGAAACGTAAATATTTACTTTCCGCCAAAACATAAACAATCATAAATTGTATTGCAAGCCTGTGTGTTACCTTATGACAATGAACAAACCACTATTTCCCAGGAGGTGTTTTAAATCACGAACAGCGATTAAATCGGTGACCGCAGCCTGCAGCATACACACGCCATTTGACCCGACGAAGTCTTATCGGTGCTGGGACTGTCTGGTTCGCGTGAGAATGACCTGCCGCCGGCCAGTGACCCGCCTCCGGTGACCCTTACTGACCTGTTGGCCGGCCGCTGGATCGGCAGGTAATCGTAGGTCTGCTCCTCGCGCTGCGGGTAGCCGTTGCGGCTCGGTCCTGGTCGCGTGCCGTACGGGCTCTCATCGTACTCAATCTCCTCGTACGGATGGTGGGCGCGCTGCGCTCGGTACGCCATTCTGCCGGCAGGTCGCGACCTCCGCTGCCCGCTCTCCGTCACTGCTGCCGCTGCGAAGCGTCCGTCCGATCTGCCGCGTCACTGCCGAGCGTCCGTCTGGTCTGCCTCGCTCACCGCCGCACCGCGCGCTGCCGCTCCGCTCTCCAGGCCGGTTCGGACAGCACTCCGCCGCCGCCGCCGTCGCCGCCGCCGCCGCCG
>JARFNZ010198639.1:0-15465 GCA_031763405.1 Balanus nubilus
TCGTTGCCGAGGGGCGGCATCGTCTAATGAATGGGCGCACTGCACCTGACGGTGGCGGCTTATCATGCTTCAGAGGCCCTCTCGGAGAGGTACAATTTGCGGGAAAGGGGCGGCATATTTTCTCCAGGGGCGCTCTTCGTTGCCGAGGGGCGGCATTATCTGATGCAGGGGCGCACTGCACCTCACATGGCTGGCTTATTATGCTCGAGAGGCACTTCCGGTGTCAAGGGGCGCCCTCATTTCATGGTGAGGTGTGCTTTTTGCCTGAAATAGACGGTATTTTCGTTTTATTTACTTCTTTCTGTTGCAAAGGGGCGATCTCGTTTCTGGGCGTCTTCCGTCTCCCTGAAATGTGCGGTTCATCATCTCTTTAACTGGGGAGGCAAAGTGCGTCACTGGGGAGGAATTCTCCCCCCCCCCAACGATCTCGAGATCTAACGGACATATTTTGATAAAACAAACACCATTCGATGCGCCATAGTGATATCTCTCCATGCAAGTAAAAAAATGTCAGTTTTGGCCAAAAATAAGGGTCTGGAGGGCCAAAAATAGGGAATTTGGGGGTATTTTTGAAACGCTATTGTACTCATGTTTTTCAACCGATCTTCATATAAAAAACTGTTTTGAGCTTCAAACATATAGGTTTTTAACGTACTAGAACATAACTTTTAAAAAAAGCATAGGCGTATCCAGGGATTTAAGAAATGGTGAATTTCTGGGGATTTTTTCGGGTTTATCTGGTGATTTTCCATCGAAATTTTGGGTTTGCTTGGCACGATGTGATGTTATATCATGCTTGAATTGCTAAACATCCTGATATTAGATATTTGATATTGCGCATAGGCGGATCCAGCTATGTCGCACGGGGGCACGACCAGACCGCACTAGTGAATATCGCCTCCCATTTTGTGTCCCTGAGTACGCCTCTGCCAAAAACATGTACAATTGCAAGTATTTCGCATCTAGATTGCTAAGAAGATGCATTTGACGCCACCTAAGAAGCAAGCAATCCCATGAATTTCGTTCAAAACCGTTCCGTCGTGACAGAGTGGCTCCCAAAAACGTGGCCCTGGCGCCGCTTGTGCCGAACTGATTTTGCTTAAATTTTTTCACAACACTACTTATTCAATTTTAGGAAAAGTCCTAAAGTTTCGTGACGCTAGACCGAACGGTTAAAGAATGGCAATAGGAAAACCACGGGGGGGGGGCAGAATCTGCCCTCCCCGCAGGGAATAGGGTTTTAAGGTACAACTTAGGTAGGGACTTCGGAGGCCCCTGCTGAAAGGCCCCGGAAAGCACTGTCCCGCTAGACGAAATCCGTGGCGAAGCACCTGAGGAGGACCTCTTGGGACTCCACAAACCCAATTTATTAACATTCAACGCTAAATCGGCAGTACTATTGAAATACAGTTGCGTAACAAATGGTATCTTCAAAATATAAGCAGCGACACCCTTCTTAACAATTTAGTTACGAATTTAAGTATTTTACACTTGGCCCAAACGCGGAGTGATTACTTTTTCTTAAATCTCAAGTTTTATGAAACAGGAATCTCATATGAATGACGTTACGCTCGGAGTAAATTCCATTGTCTTCTTACTTTTTTGTAGGAAGTTGGTGAAACAGCATATCTTAAAATAGTTACGATTCTAAGAAGAGTCTTTCTTTTTTTCGTTTCTGAAGTCTTATGCAAAAGGCGCGCGATGATTTCCAAGATGAGCTGGAGCGGGAACTTGGCGAACGGACGCAAGAAGTTGACATACCCGGCCAATCGCTCTGCGAAGAGGTAAGAGCGCTCGGGCGCGACTCGTTACGCGTCCAGTACTCGGTTCTGCAGTGGCCGGGGAATGGCCAGGGACCGTTCGAGAAGGTAAGTGAGTGAGCCTGTGGGGGTTAGTTTTTTTCTCAAAGCAGTTTGCAAACGAAAGCCGGCAAAAGGAAGGAAAGGACATTGTCTACAATATGGCTATCTCGGATTTTGTTTTATCCCGACAAATTTTTAAAAACTGATTTAAAAAAAATGAGTTCAAAGGGTTACAAAATATAAAGTTGTGAAATTCTTCAAAAAACGGAATACATGTCAGAGAACCATCGATGAGAGATCAACATGCCAAATTTGGAGTCAATAACTCAATTTTTGCACCCCCAGATGCACCCCCCAGAATGTGTATACAGATTAATGACGTCATTTTTTAAGTGCGATTTTTTCTAGCACTTCCAGACCTCGTACGCCAAAACAAATGACACCATTGGGTTTCTGAGACAAAACCGTAATCATGTGTCTTTTATTACAAATTATGAAATTATGAATGTCAAAATTTGACCTTTTTTGACCTGACCTGACATTTACCTGAACTTGAGGTCAAGTAGCAAAATGAACGTGACCATCGAATTATCATATGGCTGAAATAACCCATAAAACATATGCCACCCGGTATTCACCTAACTTTTACACATAGTGACCTTTGGTGACCTGAATTTGACCTTGACCTGTACTTAACATGACACTCATACTGTGGCATTCCTCTCCCCTGATATTTTGAAGTGTTTTCGCCTAGTTTGGGCATGCTGCTGTTGATAATATCTGCAGCGTAAATACGAAAAGCCGTGATGTTTTGCTTTTAGCCTGGCCTTGACCTGACCTCTGACCTTGGAAATACAATTTTAAGAATGCTATACATTCGTCTGGTTGAGACCTTCCGATCGCGGCCTTTGGCGTCCCGAACTGCCTGTGGGTTCAGACGTTCGGGGGGGGGGGGGGCGAAGAACGCCCCCCGCCCCCCAGCCAACAGGTGGCTGCAGACCCCAGCGCCGTGCGGGTTAAAACTTGATATTTTATAATGGTTCAAACATGCGTCGATCGTTCAAACGTTTAGACCGAAAATTGCGTGACATTACGTTACTAAAACGCAGTTTTCTCAAGGTTTTCGGTGGATTTTCTTACAATTTTCTACGAAGGTGTCAAATTGGTGGTTAAGATGAAAAATAAGGTCTAAAAAGTTTCGCGTTGATATCTTGTTCCGTTTTGTGAGCTATAAGGAAAGTTCGCCAGGGGGGGGGGCGAAAAACGCCCCCCCCCCAGCCAATGGTGGGTTAATGTTTACAAATTCGCTAAAAATCCAGTATTGAGACAAAACGTAAATGAGAAACGCAAAATGACATTTTCTACAGAATTGCTGTCTCGGATTTTCATATTTTGTTTGTAATTTTGACCCCTTAAATTTAAAAAACGATTTTTTTAAATGCCCACATCCAAAATTTGAAAGATGCTATATGAACGGAATATATGTAAGAGAACTGGGTATGGACTATCTATAAACCAACTTTTAAAGCAATATCAATATTTTTAACGGAGTCATGACTGTTGGTGAGGAAATTCATGAAGTCATTTTTTCAATTACGATTTTAACATTTGTATTCCACTTACGAAAAAAATAAATGACACCATCGGTTTCCTCAGCAAAATCTGATTCACAAACATCCATCTTGATTTTGTTTCTAGTACTTATTACAAATTTGACCTTATTTGGCCTGACCTTGTTCTTGGGCTTACCTTCACTAATTGACTTCAAATGACAAAACAAACCTCACCATCGAATTATACGTCTAAAACGACCAATAAAACATGTAACATGACCCACTTATGGCTTTTGGGTATATTGTCGGAGAAAGAAAAAAGGGGAAAAATTGTCTTTTGTGACTGTACTTAGTATGGGTTCCATATTCATATAGTACATTTACTTAACGTGTTAGAGTACTTTGGCACAGTTTTGGCCATAGCTGCGCATTGTGTGGTCTCCGCGGCCCGCAACGCAGCAACGCCTGATTTTGACCTTTGACCTGAAATGTGACCTCAATTTCAAAATTTCGAGCATATTCATTAGTTGCGTCCCATTCAGAGCTTTCGAATGCCGCCTCGCTGCGATCATTAGTTCCGGAGATAATCCGGGGGCACTTTTTGCCCCCCCCCCCCTCCCCCAGTGTTCAGCTTAGACCCCAGTCAATGGCGGGTTAACAATTCGCCTTTGGGTGTTGCATGGAAAGACTTGAGGCTGAAATATTTTCGACCGGGGCTCCCGTAGTCGGAAATTTTCCCCTTCCCCATTCCGAAATACCTTCCGCTGCCACTGTGACCTACATATACGGGAACGTGTTAAGACGGGGAAAATTTGGAGGGAAAATCCGGATACGGGTGGACATGGTTCCGGACCAACTGGACCAACATTCAGCGTCACTTTGGTACGGGACAGATTGTGCCATTGACCAACATTCAATGATACTTTGGCACGGGGGCGGGGCAGATTGTGCAATGGACCACCATTCAGCGATACTATGGTACAGGGCAGATCCCAAAATTTTGCCTCGTGAAGGGCTCTAGGTGTCGGACTAGCGTTGGTATTGTCGGCGGTGCGCCAGCTCACTGTCAGTGATGCGCCGATGCGCCAGCTCGGGTGGCGCGGCGCCAGTGCTGAGCCTCTGGGTTGGCCCAGTGCTGAGCGGCCGGAGCCGTCGCTGGCGCGGCAGGCCTGCGGCGGTATAAATAGTTAGCGGCAATGAGGCCGCGCAGCGCGGTCTGCTCGGCGGCGGCGGCGGCGGCAGTGGCGGTCCTATGCAGCCAAACAGACACACAGGCACACATCTGTGGCGCGGCGTCTCGAGAGGGTGTGGCAGGAAACAGGGGTCGGTGCATCAATCAGGGGCCGACCATCCCCGCAGGGTGGCCTAGGGCTGGGGAAGTCGGGCACGTGCCGCGGGTGATTTGATGTGAATTCACGAGTGAACTGCTAGCGGAATTTCACCGGTGGGCGACGCTTCACTCGTTTTTTACATGAGTCAAAGTTAAAGATACCGGAAGGAAGTTGCAGTACTTGGACTTGGGAGTTCGCTTCCTTGTGTCATTTCGCCGTGAGCAAGAAATACCTTCCCAGCGTGCTGCATAAGTGATGCATCCCATATCTCAAGTCCCTGATGAAACCGAAAAACGTCGGTGACGTGAGTGATATTCTCCGAGTGATGGCGCAGTCTCTTCGTTTTAGTTAGCTCGTCAAAATACACCAGCGTGTGCCGCGACGTGCCTCTGTGACGCGTGGAATCAAAGCGGACGACTGATAATCGTCATTCAGCGATACTATGAGCGAGAAAGTCAAGAAGTCTGGTCACAGCTCTAGAGAGAGGAAGGGAAGCATACACGAAATACGAAACCTGAAACTGGATGAGGTCAGTACACTGATCAGAGCGAGGCATGAAATGTGAACTTCCGATTTTGTTAGATATGATCGGTAGGTGTAATGAATATGGGAAAATGTATTTGATCTATGTAGTTACATACATACCTATTTCTGTGTATGTAGTTGCATGCTATACACTATACAGGATATCCTCGAGATAGAGAGAGAGAGAGAGAGAGAAGATTTATTGGGAAAACAACTAAACTTGTGCCCTTTCTCATAAACATTTTCCACAGTGTTACTTCACTACTTTAGTGACGTGGTTGCAAGTTTACAGTGGAGTTTGGGAATGGTTTAAGGGTTTTGTTCGTTAAAAAAATATGCGTATTTTTATCGATTTTTCTATATACGTCTGACACAGATCTGAAACCGATTTCCTTCTTAACCCGCCCGGCGCTGGGGTCTCCCTCTCCAGCCACCTTCCGTTAGCTGGGGGGGGGGGCGTTTTTCGCCCCCCCCCTCGCTAACTTCTGAACTAACAGTCCGATCGGGACGCGCAAGGCGGCGATCGAAAGTTCTCAATGAGATTAATTTAAGTTATGCTTAAAATTTGCTTTCCAAGGTGACATATTTTCGCATTTCGGCTGCAGAAACCAGACTACTAACAGCAGCGTGCCCAAACTCGACCAAAACACTTCCATATATCTGGGGAAGGTGATGCTAGAGTTTGAGTGTCATGGTAAGTACAGGTCGTCAAATTCAGGACACCAAAGGTCACTATGTGTAAAAGTTATGTGTTTGCCGTGTGACCTATGTTTTATGGGTTATTCCAACCACAGAATTCGATGGCTACGTTCATTTTACCATTTGACCCCAAGTTTAGTTGAAGGTCAGGTCAGGTCATCAAAGGTCAAATTTTGAATTTCATATGTAATAAAAAACATGAATATGGTTCAGTTTTGATTCAGGAACCTAATGGTGTCATTTGTCTTGACGTACGAGGTCTGGAAGTGCCCAAAAAACGCAATTTAAAAAATGATGTCACTACACTGTATACACATTAGAGTCATCTGGGAGTGAAAATAGAGAATTGATTTAAAATTTGGTTTGCTGACTATTCATAGGTTGTTCTCTGACATATATTCCGTTTTTTTTCTTCAAAATTTCAGATTTTGTGGCCCTTTGCACTGGATTTTAAAAACAAAAATCAGTTTTTTGACATTTTTGGGGTCAAAAACAAAATTCAAAAATACAAGATAGCTATTTTGTAGAAAGTGCCATTTCCGTCCTTTTCCTGCTTTTTGTTTGCAATTTGCTTCAAACTTAATGTTTTATTACCGTTCAAACATTTGTCAATTTTAGACCAAAAATCGCGCAACATGACGTCACTAAAACTAGATTTTCTAAAAAACTTAATGTGGATTTTCTTTTAATTTTCAGTGAAGGTGTCTAATTAATGCTGAATAAGGTCCAGCAAGTTTTACGTTGATATGTTGTTTCCTTTTTGAGCTATTAGGGAAGTGCGCTAGGAGGGGGGGGGGGGGGGGGGCCAAAAACCCCCCCCCCCCCCCCAAAACCGCCCTCCCCCCAGCCAATGGCGGGTTAAAACAGACCACAATATTGATACCTTGCAAAACAGTCCCCAACCCCATTCACTATTGCCGGCTGTTACATATCAAACAGCGCACTTTGTTAGTGTACCATGTACAACTACAATTGTACAATGTTCAAAAACAACTGAAGATATTTGAACAGGGAGATTTTAGCGTTGCTGAACAGAAGAGATTTTAGACTTATAATTGCGTTATCTTTCGTAGCAAAAAAGTTATTTCCGGAAAACGATTTAGCAAAAAATGGCCTTTCTGATCTTCCATGACCTCTGGAGCGTAAACCGTTGACCTGAGGTCAAATTTGACGATAATATTACGAAAGGGAATTTCAACAGCTTTCAATTGTTTTTTTCGTTTCTTCCTAGCTATCTGGTTCCCGAGATAATCGAGGATTTCTGAAGCGATGTCCCAGCTGCTCGTAATATGACAAAAAATTGGACCTTCAGTGACCTCTGGTGACCCCAATTTTGACCTGACCTGAAAATGACTTGAGCAATTTCTATATGCCTTGTCACGATCTAACGCCGTTTGCCGCTTGTCGATACGTTGCGTATTTTCCGAGATCTTAGGGGGGGGGGGGTCAGAAATCAGTCCCTCGGTCGTTCGTGTTCGGCGCGGACCACCGGTAGTTCAAGGGCTAAGTGAAGGTCAGGCCAAGGTCCAGTCAGGTCAAAAAAGGTCAATTTTTGAAATTCATAATTTGCACACACAAAAACTAACGATTATGAACCAGTTTTGTCCCAGGAATCCGATGGTGTCATTCGTTTTTACGTAAGTTGTCTAGAAAAGCAAAAAACGCACTTTCAAAATGACGTCATCAGATTGTACACTTATTTGAGCCATTTGAAGGTCAAGCATGAAGACATTGATTCGAGATTTGTTGTAGAATTGCTCATAGGTAGGTCTACCACATACAGGAAGGTTTTTTAACAACTTCGAAATTTTTGATTTTGTGGCCTTTTCCACCAAATCTATTTTTTATTTTGGGGATGACAAATCAAAGGTTTTAAAAATATCAGATCGTCATTTTAAAGAGAATGTCATTTTCATTCTCTGAACGGTTTATTTTTGCAGCTTGCTTCAAAACTCGATGCTTTATGAGCAATCAAACATTTGTCGATTTTGGACCGAAAATGTCCAGTCATGACGTCAATAAAACGTGATTTTCTCAAAACCTCTGCCGATTTCTCGAAACTTTCTAGGAATTGATAAGGCACAAAAAAAATCACTTCGATATCTCTAGCATCATTTAAAAGCTTTTGCGAAAATCCAGGAGAAGGGTGGGGTAAAATTTACCCCTCCCAGCGGGGCGCGAGGTAATAGCCATTTAAGGAGTTGTGATACGTGTTTAATTAAGTTAAACAGTGTGAGCTGTATACAACATTAAGAAGACAGCACAAGTTTGAACTAAATACTTGCACCTAAACTTGAATAAAAAGTTTGCTCGCGTTGTTCGGTACCAGACACAAGACCAATGTATCCCCGGTCTGGCTTTTTGCTCGGGCCGGAAACCAAGGTGCTGCTGGCCGCCGTGAGTCCTTGGCGGTGGTCCCGGGTGGTGATCCCGAGCGGTTGTGTCGGGCGATGGTCTCAGGCGGTGGTGCCGGGTACCCTTGTTAGATGGGGTTGGGCGGGCGAGTTGCACCAGCGGGTTATCAATATCAAAAACCAGGAAGTGGATGAAAGAGCTGAGCTGCTCGCTGGGTGGCTCGCGCTTTAAAAGGTACTCCTGAGTGCAGGTTTGAAGCCGGTGGTGCGGCTCGTCCTGCGCATCTCTGGCGGTAACTCGTAGTCTGATGCCGCAGAGCACTGATAGCAACGGATTCTGACCTTACGTTGAGGATCTCTAGCATAGGTTACGTTTTTTACTATGCCGATTTTACTGCTTGGATTTCCATCTCATTTCTGCCCAGTTAAAAATATATCGACTTCCAAAGCTGGAATCCCCAGTAGGTTCACCTGCATCACCATGGGTCTGAATCTGTACTAGAGGGGGGGGGGGGGGGGTAAGCCCTTGGCAGGTGTATCAAACTTGTCAGCTTTGTTTCAAGGCTTGTATGCTCCGTTTACCCAAAGTTTACTGTAGGTCATCGATCTGAGGGGAAAGATCGTACATTTTAGATGTTTTTGGCACATCTCCAGTAATCCTGCACAACGTTTAACACTTGAATTAATTACCTGTGTTGGGGAGTTACTTAACTAATGACCTGTCTGTTGGGGAGTTAGTTAACTAATGACCTGTCTGTTGGGGAATTAGTTAACTGTTACTTCAGCACCTGGTTCCGGCACCCAAGGAGATTATTCACATGAAAAAGATAATAACCGAAATAAAGATGATCTTTAAATGATACTCTTACACATTATGCTTACAAACAATCTAATGTATTATATTTCCATTACATCACTTGCGGTTCCAGAATGTCGGATCACTGGTGCTTTGGGGGGAACATAACCCCAAAAAGTTCCAAAAGTCTAGAAAACTCATCGGATTTCGCTTCTTTATGCATTGCTAGACGTTGTAAAAAAAACTTCCTTAATAAAACTTAGATATCCTTTTAGATCCGGAAATGTGGAAATTTTCACCTCTTTCTGGCGGTTATTGCTTATTCCACGTGTTTGGACAATCTTAGGGACAAATTGAAGAATTGAAGCTAAGGCCATGTCACGGAAGTTTCAAAAACGCAATTAAAATCTGTTTTACGACAAACTTTTATTAGATGGTTTTACCTCACAATCACAGTGAGTGTCTATTTTTATGTATCATTTAAGGTTAAAATTCGGTCAGGGCAGATGGTCACCAAGAGCCGTACAGTGATAGCTATAGGCGGGACGGCTTCGACGATTAAAGGCATCCACGCAGAATTTAGTGCGTTTATAAATCTCATGTGGCCGAGAGTCGCCTGTAGTGACGTCACTAATATATTTTTTTTAAGTTGCGAGTTTATATATTTGTATTTCTGCATGCGTATGAAAAATTAATATGGGATAAGGTATGTGAAGTTTCATATTGATATCTTGTTTTGTTTTTAACTTACTCAAAAAGTTCACGAGGAAAGGGGGTCGCAAGACACCCCAGCCAATGCAATGGTTAGTTAAACTGCGCACTGCTGGGGTCTTCAGCGGGGCGCGGATCAAAACAATTTAAACAAATCCGAGACAGCCAGGATGAAAGGAATGTCATTTCCTTTCTTTTGAAGGCTCCTGTTTGAAATTTGCTTCAAAACTGGATGCTTTATGAGCGATCGAGCATTTGCTGATTTTGAACCGACAATGCAGTGACGTGGCGTCACTATATCGTGATTTTCTATTTTTAAAAAAAATTATGAACTGTTTTTCATCTTTATTTTTAAGATGTCAAAATGACGCCGAATAAGGTAAAGAAAGTTTCACGTCCATATCTATCATATCGTTTCGAAGTTGTTGCGAAAATCTGGGAGGGGGTAAAATTCCCCCTTCCCCCATCGTGGCGCGGGTTAACCCGCGCCTCGATGGGCTATTCCCGACCGCTGCCCGCCGATGAGGGGGGTGGGCGTTTCGCACCCCCCCCCCCTACGATCTCTCGCACTACTGGGCCGATTTTCAAAAATCAAACGACATTCGATAGTCCTTTACATGAACTTTCAGAATAACATGAGAAATTTGATCCTTAGGTCAATGATGACATCACAGGTCAGGTCAAAGACCCAATGTTTGCCCGTTTTCGCCGGGTGGGATTCCCGGGCAAAATAACGATATTGAACGCATAAGATATTACTAAATCGGCATGAATGGTGTTCCTGACACTTTCAAGTACCATGCTAAGCCTTTGGTAGTCATGGGTCAGGTCAAGATCATCCGAGGCCACGAGGTCAAAAAGGTCAAACTGCTGATTTAGGTCATTGGTAGTTGTCATACATGTTTTGGAGTCAGTTTTTCGTCAAGAACGCGAAAAATGACTTTAAACATTGTTTTCCCATTGAAATCGGATAAAAATGAAGATATGAAAAATCATCGGAATTCGTAGGAATGTCTTATGTCCTTTTGTAACCTTTGAAAGGTCATCACTCCGTCGTTTTTGAAGATATTTGCTTAAAATGTGGTACACATATTCATCGAGGTGGTATGTAACATAATTATTCCGTTTATGGATAATTTTGGAAATATGGCAAAAATTAACAATTTGAGGTTGATTTTAACCAATTTTCAAAATATTGTAAAATTCAAAAATCCGAGATAGCAGTTTGGTAGCCTTATCTATTCTAAGTCTTCTGTTATGAAACAATTGACTTTATCTTTAAAACTGCGAGTTGAATGTCTTTTATTTAACATATCACCCACGGGATGACCCATTGAACACATATACCTACAAACCCACGGGATGGCCCATTGAATAGTCATATAATACATATACCTACAAGCACACGGGATGGCCCATTGAACAGTCATATACATATTCAGTCTCACAAACACAACAAATACATCGAGGTAAACAGTAGAAGCGAATCAGTCGCTAACAAATAAAGCATCGCGACACACGGCCTGTGAGGTGACAGGGTTACACGCGTTGCGGATCGGCTTTTAACGTCAGTTTCTTCGCACAAGCATTTACTTCTGGCTTATTTTGTGGAATGAATCGCTAAAGATGTGTAAATGTTCATTATGACGTAAGACTTCAGTTATCATTCGTGCTACTGTGCAACCCGGTTCGTTCTTGGCGCGACCTTCATGTTGCCACAGCTGTTTGTATTTTACACCTGCTTTCATGCGTTCTTCACACGTCCTCTTCTCAGCGCCAGTATATGTACGTCTTAAGTGTTGCTGTTGTGTCTGTGGCAGGTGGAGCTGGAGGAGCAGTATGAGGTGCTGCAGTCGCTCTGCGAGGTGTGGACCGGCAAGATCTTGTTGGCCGAGCACCGCGCCAGTCGCCACGAGGTCATACTCAAGGCTCTTCACAAGGTGGCCACCAGCAGGTCGGACTTCCTGCGAGAATTCCACTACAGGTGAGGAGTTTCACTACATGTGAGGGGCTTCACTTCGGGTGAGGACGCGGATTTGTGCCATTTACATCTGTACAAACCTTCAGAAGTCGTAATTACAGGAGAATTCGCTGTCTGATTAGGAAGCAGTCTCACCGCAGCCGGGGTGACCAACGACCTCAACTGCCGGAGGAAGTGAGTCGAGCATCACTGACATGGTAAACCCAATGGCCGTGGGCTCTCATCGGACACAAGCGTATGGTTATAAACGCAACAGGCTCGCTGCTTTGTTATGTGTTGTTATGACGTAGTCATTGGTTCACCCACCCCCAGTATAGGCAGGGGCCTCGCCACAAAATTATTGATGCGGGGCCAGCCAAGCATATGGGGAGCCAGCGAGGGGTCAAGGGTGGCCGGTGCCATAGGGCTTATGGTAAAATTATGTGAAACCAGGGGGTGCCGGAGAAGGTATCGAGCAAACCTGGGGGTGCCCCCCCCCCGTGGCGACGCCACTGAGGGGGGCGTCACCACCGGGTGGTACAATGTATGTACATACATTGTACGTAGTCCTACCAGTCTTTAAAGTGTGTTGAGCACATCTATCGCGACACATTTTCCTTGTTAAGACATCTGATCCCGCTTTATTTCTTCGCATCTTTTTCGCAGCATCATTAACATAGGCCAAGGGTTATCAGGGGCGGATCCAGGGGGGGGGGGTCAAAGGGGCCAAGGTCAGACATCGGGAGGGGGGGGGGGCAAAAAGTCGGGTTGCCCCCCCCGGGGCGGACCCGGGGGGGGGGGGTCAACGGGGCCATGCCCCCCTCCCCCCCTCCCCCCCAAAGCCACTGAGGCTATGATTCCCCCTCCCCCCAAACGGCCAGACGAATATCACGTTTAACATGCTTCGTACTTTCTGCCGCTTCGTGGATGTCAAGTGTGGTAGATGTTCACCTCAAATATGGTCTTGAACATTACGCCTGTGGGCCCTGCATGGAAAGAATTAAGGTTGCAATTTACAAGCACCCCCCCCCCCCCTCCCCCCTCCCCGGTAGCTGTCGTGTCTTGTCTAGCTGTCTTGTGTAGGTGAGGTCCAAATTGGTTGGCCGGTGGCCCCCTCCCCCCCAAAAAGGGCTGGCTGGATCCGCTACTGAGGAGGCCCCTCTTTGCCCTCCCCTGGGAAAAAACTGGGTGTGCGCCTGGTTAAGACGATGCAAAATGTTACGTAAAAAGCTTGTCTCAATTTTGTGTCAACAAAATCACAAGCAAATGAGAAGGATGACGTACGACGAACAAAAACACCCGAAATGTTTTTCGTAGTTACATGACACAATACTGATCCCGCGGTGAAAAATTTCCTTCTAACTTTGTCAACTTTATGATATAATTAATCTGTCCCCTATCCCATCATCCGTTACATCGGACACGGGCGCAAATTCGCAGTCGTCGCGTCGCAAACTAAAACTCAAATTATCGACTCAACCGCTGGCTCGGGTCGAGTCTTTGCCTATTTATCGCGGTCCGAGTCCTGATCCCTCATCTGCATTCCTCCAGGAACTGCCAGTCCTGGAGAGACGAACCGACAAACTGGCTGTGACTGTGACCGAGACGGACTGACATTCGCGACAGCTAACTGAGATAAGGTGACGGCATCCATCCTCGCTGATTTTAAATGTAAAAACCGACTCCTCAGCCGGCGCTGAAGCCGTCCGATGCATTGTTTTACGGTGGTCAGCGCAGATTTATGACCCCAACTTCAAAGCGACGACACCGCCTGGTGGTGCTTCCAATAATTTAGCAGCGCTGTCCTTCAGACGTCCAGCGCAGAGATGCATGACAGAGACAATGCAGCTCAATAAATTCGACATGTCCAATAGCCCTTCGTACGGTTTTTACGAGCCATTGCCTCGCCGTTGCAGCGATGTCCTGTGCAGCATCACATGAGGGCCGGCCGTCGGCCTTTTTCGTCCGATTTTCAGCGCTGCAGAACGTATAGAGGGAAAGTGATTAATCAAAGCGACAACAAAGAAATGGTCGGCGGTTGAGTCGGGGACTATGCTAGATTGGGCAGGCAGTGATGTTTATATTATGTTGTTCAGTAGCAAAGACGCCGTACATGGGGCTGAAAGTATGCATAGGGCGTTCACCACATAGAAAACAAATGGAGTGTCAAATGGCCTGGTGAAAACACCTATTTTGTCAAAAACACCTTTTCATGCAGCAAACAGTCAGTTGTCAAGCATACGCCCTGCTTAACAGTTACTGAACAAAGAACGCCGCTTCAACTCTATTACTTAGTCATTACCTTGACGGTTTCGTGTTGCACAGTGAGCGCAACCCCCTCCCCCACCCATGCATGAGCCGCCCCCTCCCCTCTCTTCCAGCCCCTCCCCAGGGTGTGTCCCCCGTCTCCCCCACCCGCCGCCAGTGCATCAAAGCGTGCCGTGTTCGGGCGACTACCATTGTCGTCGGGGCGGGTCTTGAATGGCCCGTCACCACCTCGGGCCGCCGCCATGCATCACTGTCGGCCGGCCCGATTGCCGCCCTGCCGGACTGGCCCGCTCTGGCCCCCCAAGGCCCGGCACTGGCCTGCATTGGTCTGCACTGTGCCGCACGGTGCTACACTACCCCAGGCATTGGCGGATCTAGAACAAATGTTTTTTAGGGGGTGGGGAGACGATAAATCCTCACATGTCTCACATAATCCAGAAATCTTGTCGGGTTTCGTCCTAATTTGGTAACTAATTCAAAACAAACTTTCATTTGTAAATGCTTTTGAACTTTCTTCTAGTAGCATCAGGCAGTGTGACAATCTTTCCCCATTGTCAGTGGTTATGGGAGAGGCCCGGGCCATGACCTCGCGCCCCCATCTCTCTCCAGCACCGCTCATGCCTCCTCATGCCTGCAGGGACCCCCAGCAACCAGCACGGGACAGTAAGAGGCTCCACCGATGAATAAAACAGGCACGGAGCATGTCGGGAAAGTAGGCACGGTTACGGCTGTGGCACTGACCGACCATCGCTTCACGGATGTAGATTGTGTTCGCCCAACTGAAAGCACAAGACGATCATTCTGCACGAGCGCACGGCGCGCGGCAGAAAATGATGGATGGCGACCCCTGGGCGTCGCGCAGCATCGCTCGGGTCGCTTGAATCGCTTGAATAAGCGGACAAATGTTCAAGATGGATGACCGAATTATGTCGAAGTGAATGCATGTGTGCAGTATGGCTGACAGAGTTCCGGCGGGTCTGATATAAGTTTGGTGCTGCATAGCAAATGTAGAGCCACCTGCAGCTACAAATAGAATGGATAAGGATATCGTGCATAGGTCAAATCAAAAACGGGACTTGCGAGGAGGAATAGGTAGGTTTCGACAGACGTGGAGTCTCCATATTTGGACGTTGCGATAGAGCTCAAATGTAAAGGAGAAACTAGCGCTACGGTTGCAATTTGCAAATGAGTTTAGACAACATTTGATGACCTCCGTTAAAAAATTGTGAAGAAGGGATCTAGAAATGCCACTTGGACTGAGGTCTTCCAATAAAAGCGAATGAAATGCGATGAAAAATAAAAATCGACGAATTTGTGGGTAAATACTTCTCAACAACATATTCATGTACAACTTCGCTACATAAGACGCACTTGATCAGACAAACACGTAGCCAGAATTTCGCTCAGGGAGGGGCCACGACACTTTTTCAGCTACCGGGGGAGGGGGGGGGGGGGGGGGTGCGGTA
>JARFNZ010198750.1:0-24965 GCA_031763405.1 Balanus nubilus
ACACACACACACACACACACACAAACACACAGATATATCTATATATATATATATATATATATCTATATATATATATGACAAACACACGTGGTGCACTAAATTAGAGCCGATGTGGACGCGTGAAATATTGACCTGTAATAATGACATCAAATGACGTGCGAGGTCATGTGACGTCACATTAGAGCTAAATTTGCATTCACCCCATATCGCGGCTAATTGCTTTACAATATATGATTGTCATGTCATAATTGGAATGACACTGAGGAATGACACTGCTCTACTCGTGCCGATAGCTGTTCGAACTTAAACAGTTTAATCTAAATTGAAATTTGGTGGTGATATGGTCATGAACAGTTCGCAAACATTTGAGAACTGTTTGTTGTTGATTTATTTTCTGCTTATGACGTCATTTAATAATTACCGCATCCTGTTCACGCACTGTCTGAGTTTATTTATTAGGAAAACAAAGCAAACCTCAAACCTTGAAGTTAATTGTGTAGCAGGTCTGAACAACGGACGTCAACAGACGATGACAAGTAAAATAAATAGTTACTTAAATAGGGATGGTTGCATTTCAGCTATCAGTAAGTAGTAACCCCCCATCCTGTTTGCTCTACCTTCATTTACATTTCAATGCTTTTTATTATTAAAGAAAATAGTTTACCCCGGTAGAGCAAATTTCCTAAAGCATGTTAAAAGTTCTTTTGGAAACACGGTGTCTTCTTTATGCTAAAAATGGTTATTCGATGCATAAATTTATGCTGTAAATATCGAAAATAAGCATGTTATCAAACACTACCCATATTCATACAAAAAAGTCCTGGTTTTCACCGGATGAATCTCTCGGCTCAGCCAATCAGAGTGAAAGTAGGGCCAGTCAAGGAAAGGAGGCGACTAATCAGACTCAATCAAACACTAGCTGTAAGCTGATTGGCTGACTGCATAGCCTCAGGTGTTCCTCAGCAACGCATTCTTTGCATTCTTCGAGCAGGCAGCCTTCTTGCGCCAAAAATATAAAATGTAGTCGGGTCGATATATTTAGGTCATACAAAGTATAAGCAGTATTTTTTTTCGACACGGGCTACACAACTATTACTCCAGTTCAGAACTCCATGTTCAAGGTAGACTGTTTCCTTAAATGTTCTTTTATACCAAGCAGGTATGGTGTTGAGTGCTTACAAAGGCCGCTATCTTCTATGTGTGCACAGGAATAAATGCCTGTGAAGGCAGCGACATACTTAACGACTATTACAAAGGGCATTTTTATTTACATTAAATCAGACACATCTGCAGACCAACGACAACTATGTGTTCTTTGTTTTTAAGCAGTGATGACTCAGCCGATCACCAAATCGCCTCAACGAGTACCCCTAAACAAAAACTACCGCTTAATCATATATAACATATACGAATTGCTCTGATAACTAACTTCCGTGGAACTATTAACCATCTTAATAGTTTAGCATAGTGCACGAATCAGACTTTGACTCCATATCACAAGTCAGCCTTAAGTTGTTCGATTGTCCCTCTCGTTTGATTTTCGCTCCATGGTATTGTATACGTCTGCCACCGTAACGTATTGATGTTACGTGGATTCGTTTACATTATTCAATAACTCAAGACCTTCACGTTTTTTTTTAGCTGAACATGAGCGGCGTGAAGCATAAGGTTTTGCCATGACGCTTTATGGCCTAATAACACAGACATCCCAGGCCTTCGAAGAACTATCTTACAAAGTAAGAGGAAATCCACCTTCCATCTAGACCCCTATCATAAGAGCTGAACTAGTTTGCATTCCGCCCGGAGCGGCGGGTTAACTCAGGGAACAGATGCTCCAGGTTGATGACGGTGATGCCTTCCTGATCGGGGGGCGGGACTGGCGTTATCGGCCTCCATCCCGACAAAGGAGGGTGGAAATCTACACCAGCGTTGGAGCTCGCAGCTGCTGAATGGGTATCAGGTTGCCAGGTCCATACCCCGGCGGTTGGGGTGGTCCGGAACGGTGGTTGTGGGGTGGGTGCGGGTTGAAAGGGGGGCTGCGCGGTTGGTGAAGGTTGGAAGGAAGGCTGTTGAGTTGACGCTAGGAAGAAAGGCGACTGAGTGACCCTCTGGAAGGCCGGATTCGGCCTTCGTGACGAGAAGAAAACAGACGGTTTCGGAGTCGTAATGTGAATAGTCGTCGGCTTGCGCGGAGCTTGATTGGCCGAAAACGCTTCAAGTGGCAAGTCGTCCTCCAACGTTGGCAGAATATCGTCTGGTCCTACCACTAGCTCTTGTGGAGCAGGAATATGCTCTAGAAGCTCGATATTGTCATCAGTAGGCCGTGATTCCACCACAAGTTGACGCTTTCCTCCAGGCTGACTGACGACCTTCCCTCGTCCGATGATCTCCGGCTTCCCTCCAGGACGTCTTCGCACGAACACGGCAGTCTTCTCCCGGGTCTTGCCCACCTTCTTCCTGATCCAGCCCTTCAGGCCTTGTCGTGCCAGCTCTGCAGTTGCTGGATTCACGAATCCCAGCACCTTTTCCAGCGTTGAGCCAGATGTCGTGACGCTAGTGTTTGTGGAAATCTGGGTTGGCGAGGATTTGACCGCAGGTTTGGCAGTTTCAAGTGAGTTTACTGGGCTGTCATTCTGTGACAGCTTTCCATGAGTCTCTTCGCTTGAAGTGCTTGTGTTTGAAATCGACTGTTGGGCGTCAGACCGACCTAGGGATGATTTTACTGATGATGGTTCCGACGATGTGACGACATTTAGTGGCGTAGTAGTTCTTCGGTTTCCTGGTGGGCTAGAAAGAACAGATCGCAGCAGTTTTTCTTCAGTCCTTGTACGAGCCCCGAAAGCGCGATTTGCTTCACTTGCCGAGTCACCAGTTCTAACACCAATGGTTTCCAACTGATTGAGAGCATTGTTTCTAAAGGGTTCCTTCCTTGGTCTCTGCGACTTTCTTGGTCCTATCGCTGAATGCACCAACAATTTATCATCTGTTACTGTGAGCTCAGTCGCAGCTATAGGGGTGGTGAAGTAGGTACTGGGACTTTCTGTCGTGAAGCTGGGTATAGAGTCGATAACCTCTGGCAATTCCGTCGTTGGGAGAGACGTCCAGTCCAGAACTTCTGGTCTCTCCGTCGTAATGGGAGAAGTGGTGATGTCGTCCTCTGGATAAGCAGTTGTAGATGGACGACGAAGGCGGGAGGGTAAACGTCGCCTAGATGGCCATCGAATACGCGGCGACGGAACTGGGGTTGTGGTGGTGGTGGTGGTACGTGAGGTCGTGCTCCTTTGTGGTAAGCGCGATGAGGACTTCCGCCTGAGTGGGCGGGAGCCTCTCAGTCTATTCCTGCCAGGAGTTCGGGAAAGTGATGGGCGGCGTAACGAAGAGTTACGCAAGCGATTCGCTCGTCGTCTAGATGTCCCTAGTCCTGTATTGCCAGGTGCACGCAAAAAACTCTCACCTTCCTCGCGGTCCTGAACATCCGTCGGCCATGCCTGCTGATCGTGTTCGTCCTCTAATAGTGGCGCCTCGTAATACTGAGTTGTGGTGCTGTCTATGTCGCTTACTGTGGTAGATATGGGGAGTGGTGTTGTTGAAACATGAAGCTCCTTTGAGAGAGTGGTGGCTGTGTCCCTCTCAAACGCGACAGAACCTATAGGAACGTTATCACTACTTTCGTATCTGTCTACATCTGCCTCCTCAGATTGGAGAATGTCTGTCGGGGTCGGATATTGCTGAGCTCTTAGGATAGGAGACTCTGTTTCACTCACATACTCTGTGGTAGATGCATGATCCCATTCTGGGATGGGCGTCGTTTCGGGGGCGTCCTCGATGGCGAAGTATTCAGGTGTAGTACGAACTCCTTCATCTCTGATGGCCATTCGGTCTCTGTCAGAGGGTATTCCGTTGTTTGATATGGTTGAGTTGTCTCTCTGAACGTTTTCTGGCACATGATGTTCTGGGAATGTGTTCGGCTGCCTACCTGCCAATATAAAATCAGGAAATCTGATTGGATTTTGTCTTCTTACACCAACATCGAGATTCTTTGTACGCCAGTTTTGCGGTTCATTGCTCTGGATGGAAAAGCCGGCAACGTGTTGACCATCTGGTAAAAATGACGGATTGAAATCCAGTCTTTCTTGGTCTTCGGGTAGAGATGGCGGGGAGGTAGTTGTCTTCTGAAAATCAAAACCAGTATCTATATTCACAGGTTCCGTTCCAGCATTCCCTGTTGGTGGCTTCCTTGAAGCTAATATCAGTAACGGAGACTGGGTTGTAAATTTTTCACCAGCCCCAGCATGAGAAGGTTGTGTCTGATGAGGCACCAGTAAATCAAAGCTAGAACCAGTATTTGTTTGCGCAGGTACCGTAGGAATTGCATGCACAAATCTCGTTTCGTTCTCAGAGAGTGATGTTCCTGGGATAGGCACGAGCTGATCCTTGCTTGGTGCAACGGCTGTATTACCATGCACCTGACCCATTTTTCTCCGGATCCATTCTTCCAAGCCCTGTCTTGCCACCCCTGCAGCCTGTGGATCCACGACACTCAAAACTTTCTCCAGTTTTGAGCCTGTGGCCACGGAATACACCTCTGCGTTGTCGTTTTGAGTGGGTCTGTTCGATGACGTACCTGACTGAATTGAAGCTCTGACTCTAGAGTCGTCTTTTATTGGGCCAACTGTCTGCATAATTCCTTTATTCGTTTGCAATGCAGTTCCTTGTCCGCCGGTTGCGCCAGAACTATCTTCCTCTGAATCTCCGTGGGTATCATGTGCATCATTGAGTAAGTTTTCAACCACTAACCGCAGGAAGTTATTTGCTTCACCATCGTTATTGTTTTCTGTCATCAACTGAGAACCCATTTCGCCCATCGAATGACCAACAGAATGCATGGAATCCATGACATCATCGGCTGTGATGCTGTTGCTGATGCCATTGGGAAGATTACTTTTCGCATCGTCCAACAAGTGTTCTACGATGGAACGAAGTACGGTATGCGCACTTTCTGTATTAACATGTTCTTTATTTTCTTGTGGTTGAGGACGACGCCGACGAACGAATCTGATCTTCTTAACTCGTTTTCCAGATGGAAGCACAGGTCTAGCTCCAGGTGCCAGAGCGTACTCAAGTGGTGGCTCAGTCGCTACATCCGCCGAAGCATCGGTGCTTTGGCGAAATCCATTGGCCTTGATGTCCTCACGACTTTCGCCTTCCTGTTGCTGTTCAGAAAAACTAGCCGAATTTTTTGCAACAACACGTTGCCTCGTGTTAAACTGCACGGGGGATGTCGGAGTGGCAAAGCCTTCTTGACGCCTTAACAAGCCGCTGGGGTTTCTCAAGTCAGTTGCGTGTTCGATGGGCCCCGATGAAGCAGTTGGGAGGTTCCGGGATGAAGTAGAAGGAGCAGGGATCTGTTGTCTTTCGGGGAACAGACTCTGAGTTGAAGGACGCAAACGCTGACGTTGCTGTGAGGCCAGCAGACGAAGAAAGGCGCCGTCGTTTGGAGGACGGAACGTCGTAACTTCCGGTTCATAGTCATCAGGTTCAGGAGCTGGCGTAGTCGTAATATAAGTGTCGATTGGGGGTCGATACGTTGTCACTTCTGGTTGTGGCGGGGTGGTGGATGTCTCTGGCGTAGGCAAACCTGTCGCCTGGGGCTGAGGAGTTGGCTGCTGTGATTGTGGTTCCAATGCTGAGCCTTGCGTCACCTGCAGTGGAGTGTCCGGTAGAGACGAAACTGTTGGTGGTGAAAGCTGAGGTACTGCAACCAGGGAGTCAGACAGTGCCTGTCGCACGACAACATCTGAGAGACGAGGACCACCCTTCCAGCGTGTCACAGGACCGGTAGCGAACAGTTTGTCTTCAAATCGATGCTTTTCGAATTGTCTGTTTTTCTTGACGTCCTTTGTGAAGCCTAGACGGAATCGGTTGCTTGTGCGGAGACGGTTGAAGGCTGCTGCCAAAGCATCTGCCACTTGACGTGCGTTGCTTGATCCTGGATCGTTGGAAGAAGATGCCTGGGGGAATGAAGGTGGTAGCTGTTGGGGCAGTGGCTGTGACTCAGTCGAGCGAAGGAATGGTGCGACATCGGGAGAGAATGCGTGAGGCCTAGCTTCAGTCGTCGGAATGAATACTGTGGTGGTGGTGGTAGGGATCTCAGTTGTTGGTGATACAAAATCAACAGTGTCTGTTGTGTGGGAGGTGTCCGGCTCGGGCGGCTCTGTTTGCCCAAATATCAACTGCACAATGTTTGTTATATAGGCATCGGGATCAGAATGATCAAGCGGTTCGTGGTGCAGCACGACGTGGTCAGTGTTCTCCTGAGGATGCGCTGTTAATCTGGAGCTGAAAATGCCGGTTGACTCAGCTCCAGGAGTGAGTTCTAGGCCCAATGGAACAAGACTAGGAACCTGGTCCGATCTCGCCCCCACTTCATTACCGGGGACTTCTAGAGTTGATTCACTTTGATCGATTATCTGTGTGATCTCAATCTCATGTCTCAAGTCCTCTAACTCACTATCAGCAATGGTTTCGATTGTTCCATTTGGGTACTCAAACTCATACTGGTAGAAGAAGTGACTATCCCCGCCTTGTTGGCTTCCACCCTGACCAAACAGTCCCATCAGTTGTTGTTCTTGGGAGATTGCACTGCTGGAGGCAACTGGTTGTTTCAAGGAAACCGACAACGAAATCCCGCCCTTAATCTCTAGCAGACGCTCGGCGATCCCAATCTCGTCTTGTAGTTTCTCAACCTCCGACGCCGGGATGGCACTGCTGCTGCCATCCGGATGCTGATACATGTACTCGAAGTAGTAGCTGTCCTCAGCAGATGGATCGGTAGTAGCTGGGTCGGCGGGGTTCTGTGGTGCAACTCCAGCGCTCGAAGGCGGCCACACGAGGTGCACAGGTGGCGCCACTGCCTTGCGAGGGGACCTCGCCACACGTGCGCCGTGATGTTCGAGTGTTACGTCGTCGGCAAACGGCTGTAGCAGCGCGAAGAAGGAGAGCGAAGGATCTTGAGCCGAGTGGATTACCTGTAAATGGCACGAGAACCGGGTCAGTGTAAGCAAACCATTGCATTCTTCGAACCAAGATCACCTAGCCTAAGTACCTCGAACCTGTCATGTGCAGGTCAGTGAAGGTTATAGCCTGACCTTGCCATATGACCATAGATAAACAATGAACATACGAGAACCTAAAAAACATGTTCGTCTAATGGTGACACCAAAGAAATACTGTACAGGTATACTAAGTTACGCATTCTTAAATATTCCTCTATTGAGCATACCTATCCGCAATTTTCTTGTGACTGATACAGATAGAAACATATTCGACATTTGAGCCACCCCAAGAACTTCTTGTTAACAGGTCTAAAGCATCACAAGCCACACCACACATGCATGTTACCTGGTTCGGGAGTAGGTAAGGCGGACATTCACTGCATTTCTGTACTCGTATGCTGTTCGAACTGAAGAAGATGACGCGTGTTGATTCTTGGTGAAAATGGAAGTTATTAGAATCATTGTTCGATGGGAAGTGAATAGAAAGTGCTGGTCGCCGTTTTTAGATGATCATTTGATATTATACATTTAGGGCAGGTTCGGCAACGCGACTAATTCTCTCTCCGAGGATCCGACGAATATAAGTTGAACGACTGGTTTGGACTTTTACTCTCTGACTAATTCGTCGGTCTATTTCACCCATTCGCCGTGTTGCCGGATGCAGAGTGAGTGAATATCTGGGGATGCCGACGAATTCGTCCTAATACCGACTAATCAGTCATCTTGTCGAACGAGTCCTTATTGAATTGCTGTTTTGCAACCTATGCGACTATATTATATAAATGCTCCATGAAAATGTGCAATGTGAATCATGCACATGTAAGTTATACGAGCGCACGGTGACCGCTTATTATAGTGGAAATGGAATAAAGCCTTCGGTTTCATATTTTAATTTTGTCTTAATAGTCTACATATGTATAAATTTGCATATACATATTTATTATCTAGGGTGTTACAAAATTAACCTGTGTACAAAATGTGAACGATGACTCTTGCAAAGCAATGCCCTTTTAAATAGACCGTTAGTTGATTCATGAGGACTTTTTGTTACAGCAACAAAAGTGGGGATGTGTTGATGCAGATGCTGGCGGTCAAGAACAAAAACATTTTTGATGACATCGCCGCTGATATATTTAATTCAAAGACCAATATGTGAACACACATCATTCTCGTAAAGCATGGTAAAAATATCGTGCGTGCAATTGGCAGATCGTAGTAAGCAATGTGTTCCTCCTACCAAACAGTTCGTGGTCAAGACGCTGCGTCGGACAAACTCCTCAAATCACTGGCGCAGACAGGTACAGGACACCGCGTGGAAAGCACACATGGAAGACGTATGTACAAAGCGAGGCGAATCTCTGGAAGACGAGGCATGCATATTCTGTTGAGGAGTCTCCTGCCGATTCGAAGTCTGAATGCGCAAATTATCACATACATCATGCTGAGCCATTGAGGATCACTTCACCCTCAAATACGCTATGGTTCCACAAGATTACATGTCACACGTACTCACTGGAATAGCGCTACACATAGAGGTACTCGTACATGGTCTAACTAGATGGTACAGTGGTACAGATCTCGCAATGTGCTTGTGCGGATTGCATTCAACATGCAGTTATGAGTTGTTGAAATTTGGTCGAAGGTAGTCCGACAAGTGATCTGAGAGCTTTAAGAACATCCGTTGATGAAGAAATGTGACAATTATAAATGAATCGTATGATTTGTTAATAAATCGTTGGAAATATTGTCTGCAAGGTTGAATATTGACTTTTCCATTGTGTACGAAATACTTCAGAAAAGCATTACACCAGTCACTTACACTGCCAGTGATGTGTCATGGCTCCAATTCTTCCTAACGTGATTATGTGCACTTTCTAGCTATAATAATAATATGAGTAGAGAAATATTACGTCCTAACAGAGCTGCACACAAATAACATATGCATATTCACTGTGAAAGAGAAATACACCTATCACTCATCGTACGTGGCACGTGATACACAACATAACTAACGATAAGTAATGTTAGCAGCGTCTCTGCGCGCATTCAAGAGATGCTGCACGTGAGATGACTCAACAGTTCACCATCTCGGTTGGTGATGCCACAGTTCTACGCTTCTGACTTCCAACCACACTACCATTACAACCTTCCGTACATTCCGAAAACAGTTCTTATCAAAACTCTCACCAGCGGTTCCACAGTAGAAGCAAAGAGAAGACTCCGATCATCCACGTGAATGGACTCTGGTGGGCACCTCCGCTCCTCAGATAGGTTTTCCGCTTGAACAGACTGTCAGGGTCCCGATAACGTGGGGTCACTGTCGAGAACGCTAGGAGGCTTTGACTGTCGTACAACGTCGGCTTCGGCTCCGCCGGAGTGCTCTTCTGCAGCACGTGCACGAGGGAGGCCTCCTGAGGTCGATCCAAAGCGTGATCCGCCACATCTGCTTCTCCGACCGGCACAGCTGTTGTTTGAACCTCCGGCGCCAGGGTGTTGGCTTTTATGACAAAGACGTCGTCGTCGGTGTCGCTGGAGGTTGATGCAGTTGTGGTTTCTACAGAGGAAGGCAGATGGTCTTCTGTATTCGGCATCTCATCCTCTTCCGTTGTCTCCGATTCGACATCGTCGGTGCCAGCAACTGTTGGTGAGACGATGGTCGGCTCAGGATCGTGGGACCACATAGTGAAGAGCGCATCGATCGCAGGGACGTGCGTAGCCGGAACGGGCTCTTTAGTCGGTGTCGCGAACTGGATGCTTTCGGTCATCCCTGGAGACTCTTCTACCGAGGAAGAGACGCTGACCTTAACCGAGACGAACGATCCAGGATTGCCCGTGGGGACGAGTCCTGGAGCGGTGGTGGGATGAACGATGGGGCGGGCTGTGTCTGCGGGAGGTTCCTCAAACTGTAGCAGGCGTCCTTCGCGGCTACGGGTGGGTAACGTTGTTGTTGCCTCAGGATCTGTGTCGGGCTGTGTTACGGTTGGTACAACTTCATCAGTTGACTCTTGGTTATCTGGGTCATTGGGTATAACCGCGGGGATACGTGTCGTGGGATATGGTAAGGTAATGTCGTCCTCCACCAACTGTGATGATGTTGTAGTGTCCGCTGTGATTTCTGATGACGGTTGTACATCCTTCGAGATGCTGTTGTCTGCTTCGGCTATGATTTGTTCGTCCGTGGTGGTTCCTGCAGAAGTCGTTGGGCTCGGATAAGCGACAATTTCGGTTGGCTCCGTATTTCTTTCATTTTCAGTCAAATCAATCGTATACGGAATTATTGTCGAGGTGCGTTGGTTTTCTTCATCGGAATCAGTGCTAGGCATGACGGTAGTCGCATCGCTCTGTTTTGTTGCAGTTCCTGTATTGGATTCATCACCGCCATCTGAAACTGTCGTGGCGTACACTACACCTTCTTCATCAAATGCGTTAATAGCTGAGGGGGATGAAGTTGTTGGTGGCAGAGAAGATTCCTGTTTGGCAATCTCTGTGGTACCAGTGAAGAACGTAGCAGGATCTACTTTAACAGCGTACACTACGCCATCTTGGGTCGGTTGCTCCGTCGTGAGCAGCGGTTGATTGAGTGTTGATTCTGTTCCAGTCTCGGATGATGGACCAATTCCGCTTTCAGTCTCAACAGCCGACGCCGCTGCAGTCGTAGTAATGTCAGAACTCACTGTTGCAGATTCCGTATACTCAGTCTCAGAGGCCGCGGAACTGAGCGTAGTATTCTCAGAAGCCGGAAGCGTGGTGGTTGCAGCTGCTGGCGTAGTGGTTTCTGCGACTGGCAGAGGAGCTGTTTCCTTCAGGACTGTTTCCTCAGGAACACCCTCTGTAGGTCCTTCGGTAGCAGTCTCTGTGGTCGTCCTACTTGTGGTCGTAGTAGTGGTAGTAGTCGTCTTTTCACTCTTGTTCTGACCTCCGAACAAGCTAGATCGAAGCTGTTCGACTAGGCTCTTCACGCTTGACTTCTTCTGTTGCTGGCGTTGTCGCAGCTGCTGGACTAGACTGAGCTTACGAGGGCGTGCAGTTGTTGTCAATGTCGTCACTGTAGCAGCAGCTGTAGTAGTTGGAGCTTCACTCACGACTTCCTGCCTTGTGGTGCTGAGCTCCGCCTCTGTGGTGGTGAGAGAGTCCCTTTCTGGTGGATCAGAGCTAGTGATGGTTTCGATTCCTACGTCAGAGATATCCGACTCTGTAGTGACGTTTTCATCTGAAGGCGATGTTCTCAGGCTTGATAACGTTGAAACTTCTTGAAACACAGTCTCAAACTCCTTGGGTGACTCGATGATGGACAGTTCGACTTGACTTTCCGTCAGTGACGGGGCAACCGCAGAAGTAACCGATAAAGCTGCTTCGGATGTGTTTTCGTTGTTAGATGGGACACTATCAGCTTGTGTCTTAACTCCAGATGAGCTGCTGAGACCGATACTTGCTGCTAGCCTTGCCCTAAGGCGATTTCTAAGAGCGCTAAGCGGGGATTCTGTGCTAGACTGTGATGTAAGCTTAGCCGCAATGTCATCGTTAGCCCTCTCGTTCTGGAAAGAGCCGGAAACCGTTTCCGTGAAGGCAGCAGCTGGCTTTCTATTGCGACTGCTGAAACGCAGAAGTGCAGATCGTCGGGTGGGGGCAGTCCTTTCTGTGCTAGTATTGGGAGTGTATTCGACATCAGCTCCAGGACTAGAGTTATCACTCGAACTGTCTGTGAGTGGCTCACTAGCCTCGTTGAATCCTCCTGCAAGTTGTGCCCTCAGACTGTTCCGGAGGCCCTCCCTCAGTGATGACGTTTTTGATTCCGTTGACAGACCCGGTATTTCAAGTTCAAGGGCTACTTCGCTCCTTGCTGTGGTAAACGAGACCTCGCCTTGATCGCTACTGGCAGCGGTAGTTGTTTCACCCTCAGTCGCTTCTGTTGTAACTTCTTGACTTTCGGTTGGTGCGTCCTCAGAAGCTTGTTGGGCTATCTCCTTCGGTGGATCAGCAGCAGCGGAATCACTTGCTGGGTTGTCGGATACAGCATCGGCGGTCGTCTCTGGGACAGGAATGGGACTAGGTTCTACGTTCGGACGGCTACTCAGGCCAGCCAATCTCTGTCTGAGACTATTCCTCAGGCCTCCACCAATTGCCGGTCTTCTCGTCCGTCGGAACAGGCTGAGTGATGATGTGGCCGTCGAATCTTCGGCTTCAGAACTCGTGACTAGGCTGCTGTCGTTGGTGACAGATGATGTTTGAGTGGTGGTAGCGTCAGTGGCAACAGATGTTCCTTGGTTCGCTGGGTTGAGGCCAGGACGGCGGCTCAGCCTCTCCTTAAGACGTTCCGCAATTCCAGCGAGAGCTGATGACCTCCTCGGTGGCTGGAACAGCGAGCGTCTTGGTGCGGAAGTCACGCTTTCAGAAACGGCTAAAGTGTCGTCATTCTCTGCGCTCTCCGTTTGTGAAGCATCAGTTTTGTCTCGACTAGGAAGAAGAGGGGAGTCTGGACGTGAAGCAGCGGGGGCTACAAGCCTATTTGTATCGGAAGCTGCATCAGTGTCTGTTTCGTCTTTGCTCCGTTCAGCTCCGGAGGAAGCAGGCAGGCCTGCTGTGGCAGACAGACGCTCGCGCAGTCGACTTCCCAGGCTGCCACGTCGTTGGGATGATGGTCGTATCGGGAAAGGTCGCTGCCGTGGGCTACCAAACTTACGACGGAACGGAGCGTCCCTGTTTTGTGGAGGGTCCTTCCGTCCGGCAGTGTCATCCGACTGAGTTTCTTCATTAGATGTCCGGAGTGACTGTTTTGTTTCCGTCTGCGCTTCAGCGATTGTAGCTGCTTCTTTGGCCGACGAAGAGGGTACTGTGGCATCAGCAAAGGACGCCACTGGCAGCGTAACTTCAGTGGCGGCCTCGTTTGATCTCGGTTCTGTGGGTCGCCTGAACGGTCGCCGCTCTGCTGATGGGGAACTTGTTCGTCGTCGTAACGCAGCTAACGGATCAGGGCGTTCTCTGACACCAGCCAAGAAACTCTGCCTCAAGCGCTGAAGGCGTTCGGCAGCAGTCTCTTCAGCATTCTCTGTAGTGGACTGCACTGAAGGAGTGGAGGCAGTAAAGAGTGTAGAAAGGGTTGTGGAAGGGGTTGTAGATGGAGAGGCGTTACGATTGCCAATAGAGGCACGCAAGAGTGCCAATCTGTCGACGCTGGAGGAGGAGTCTCTTCCAGAACCTGGCGCACTGTCCTGCCGTTCGCGAACCCGACTGAATAGACCACGGATGGGAGTGGTTGTTTCAGTCGTGGTATCGTCATTTGCAATTGTAGTGTCATCAGGTGTCATCTCAGTTACTGCAATGTCGGTAATAGATTCAGTTTCACTGGCAGGTGTAATGCTGACTATTTGTAAAGGTTCAGTTACTATATCGTGAAGGGTTATGTCAACATTTTCAGTGCTCTCTGTTGCTGCGGGTTCAGTGACATCTTCAGTTGGCTCTGCCACAGAACTATCACTGATCGCTGTACTTCCTTTAACCGGCAGTTCCGTAGTTTCTTGGATACCAACCTCAGTTTCAATTCTGGTTTCGTCCTTTTGTACCTTATCTTCCCTTAAAGTAGTCGTGGTTTCTGCTTCACTGGTGGGTCGAAGTGGAAGAATTCCCCCTAGCAAGTGCGGTGGTTTGATTTCGTCCGATTCAGTCAGCTGTTCCAAAGCAGCCCCACGGTTACCGGTGGGTCGCACACGGCGAAGCAGCCCCTCCTGGGCAGCAGAACCACTTTCAGGGACGCCTTCCTCTTGATGAACCCTCTCCGCGTTGAGACCGGCACTCGATTGGCTCAGGAGACCTTTCCTCGTTGCTGTTGGTCGATCTGGTTCGGCTTCCTTTTCCGAGGGAGCTGCGCTACCTTCCGTCCGTAGACGGCTTCTGAGTCCAGTGCGAGGTCTTTCTCTACGAGGAACAGAGTCCTGGTCGCCGTCGAATGCAACGTCTATTTCAGCAGCTGATGCTTCCTTTCCACTTTGCCGTAGACGAAACAGACCTCGGACAGGAGGTCTTCTTCCAGGTCGCGTGGTTTCTTCAATTTGCGGAGAGGTTGTGTCTCCTCCGTCACCGATAGAAGCGGTGGCGGTGCTTATCTCTTCCTCTTCATCTACTGTCGTAATAGGCTCCTGCACGGAAACAGTTGGTATAGCAACTGGTGAAGTTTGCTCTGGGTCAATTGGAGGTGTGGCGATAGGCGAGGCAATCTCGTCGAGAGCAGCCTGCTCATCTTCAGGGAGCACACTTCCAGAATGTTCTGCCAAGACAGGCTCGTTGTTGCCACCAGATTCTTCAGATTCAACTGCGATATTGTTGACCGACTCGGTGTTGGAAATTTCCGCCGTGGTTATTGCTGGTTCTGTGGCAATCTCTTTCTCTGCTTCTTCTTCCGAACTAGCAGTTGTCTCGTCTTCACGATAGACAGGAGAAGTGGTAATATCACTATCACCGCTCAGAAGATCAGACTCAGCAGGAACATCAGTTCCTGCAGTATCAGCCTTGGAGGTTGCCAAAGAACTTTCCGTGGCTTCTGGTTCAGTGGCTGTCGTCGGCTCTCCTATAGTCTCGCTCGGCCTCGTCGCGTCTGTTTCTTCCAGGTTAGATGTAACTTCTTCTGTAATCCCCTCCACGTCGACTCCCGGCTCTTCAGTCGTCGTAGGTACCGTTCGCTGCCCTGGCCGTCTTCGTCGTATGCCTCCCCGTTGGCGTAAGCGTCTTCGAATCGTACCACCTCGGACGGCATTTCGGCCATTCCCTGTCCTCAGACGTCGTAGTGTCCTGTCGCGACTTATCACTTGACTGCTTTCGTCATCAGTGGTCGGGTCGTCAGAGTCAACGCTCTCCGCGGGCTGAAGACGTCTGATTAGCCCTCTGCGCAGTGGGCGACGTACTGAGTCGGTGGATAGCCTTTCATCCACAGATGCAGTCTTTTCGTCCGAGCCTCCTGCTGTAGATTCAGTCGTCTCGGGAGTTCCAAGTTCCTCCGAAGTATCGTCAACCGACGATGCTTCTATGGCAGGTTCAGAGACAATAACGACACTCTCTGTCCCGGCTATTTTGGCAACGTCAGGTTGTTCAGTATTTACACCCGTTAGCAATTCTAAAACACTTGACTCTGTGGCAGACTGTACATCCGTAACAACCTGGGTTGTTCCAGAAGGGCTGGCAGAGGTCGAACCATCCCGTGATCGGCCTCGCAGCACCGGACCTCTAGCTCGCAGATTGATCCTCCTGATTCCACTGAGCGGTGGCTGTTCCCTGGCCTCCTCTTCAACCGAAGTTTTCTGATCACTGTGATCTGACACTGTAACAGACTCTCCTGCTTCTGCAGGAGTTGGGCGTACTCGCTGCCTGCGTAGGCCACTTCGCGGCCGGTTTCGCACGGCATTTCTGATTTGTTTTTCTTCCTCCTTATTCTCCCCGGCCTGAGAAGAGCGTGTCTGAGCGAGTCCCCGTCTTCTCGATCCCAGTCTCCTCAGAGTATTACGAAGAGCAAAGACGGGCTCTCCCACTGGCCGTTCAGGATCAATGCGCTCTTCCAGAGCCCTGCCACGAATCCCTTCTTCAAATGGAAGCGCGTTACCAAGAAGAGCCTTCTCGCGTTCTCTCGAATTAGCGTCGGCTGCCTTGGGGGACTGTGTCGATTCTTCCGGCTCTGGTTCCAGGCGCACCGAGTCCAGCTGGGTGGTACGCACAACAGTGAGCTCCTCTACATCACTCTGCACTGTTGCTTTGGCAGCGTCCAGCCCGTCAACAGTGACTTCGTTTTCTTGTAGTTCTGATGTGGGCTCGGTTGGTTGCACAGTGGTTTGCTCACGCGGACGCTTGAGACGAATCACACGAATTTTGCGCCCATTCTTGTCGTTGGTAGTTTCAGCCTCCTCTATCGTTGCCTCCGTCTGCACTCCTGCTGGTTCTTCCGTTACTTCATCGACGACCTCCTCCTGGGGAACTTCAGTTGGCGCTTCCACGGGCGCAACTGTGAAATCCTCTGCGTTTTCCTCCACAGTTCCTTCAGTCGTCGGCGCAGTTGTCGCAGCTGCTGTGGTCACCTTGGTGCGACTCCTTCTCCTCTCGTTGGGTCGTCGCAGGCGGATGCGAATGCGTCGCTGCTTCGGCTCCGGATCCAGACTGTTAGCAGCAGTGTCTGTAAGATCAAGCAGCGACTCGACTTCGGCAGTGTCACTGGGCGCTGACGGTACACTGACGTCACTGGTTGGGTCACCGGGACGACCAGTGTCGCCCCCAGAGAAGCCGGCGGCGGCCGCGGCGGCAGGCTCGGTTTCCACCTGAAACCCGAGCCGCGCGTCAGGACTAGGAAGCAAAGCGACTACGGCAACTAAAAACCGCTCTCGCGTGTGTAGACACACTCACGTGTGTAGACACACGTGGGAGGTGATTTACTATGTCACAACAGCAATGTTCAGCACATTACAGGGGGACTACAACGCGTCGCGTCGGCTTCTAAGGACGACTATATTCTACGTGCGGGTACACGCACAGTTTGGTTCTACTGACAAGGAAAGCGCTGGGTACCAGATCGACTTCCGGAGTGCAATTGCAAGCATGCCTCTGTTTTCTTTGGGAATACCACACATTAGGCTGCACATAAAATAGCTACGTCACTAAATGCTTATGATTTGCAGCATGGAACATACATTCTATACGTGCATGCACAGACATAAAGATATATACAGTCATCCACTCACCTCATCTGTGGCCTGTGGCGAAGTAATCTCTTCAGCTTGGGCTGCTGACTCTGGAGTGGTGGGGGCTGTCGGCTTGGATCGTTGCAGAGTCACGTATCTGGGGAAAAATGTATAATGATCGGTCACTGGTATTCGTGTTCTGTAGTGCCGAATGCAGTGGCGGTAGATGCGACGGAACGAGAGGGCGTGACTAGAACAGGTACTATCTTGTTTTTTATGCGGCATTGGAATACCTTACACGACAAGAATGGGTCAGAAATAGGCATTGCTACAAAATACTAGTTAACGAGATTCCGTTACCGCCAGCCACAGAGAAACAAACTCTGCACAAGACTTAGAGTCGTGCGCCAAAGTAAAAATAAATATTAAATCTGTTCTTTTTTCGTTAGGCACACTGGCAACATTTCGAATTTAAAATGAACGAAGCTACAAATGCTTCTAAGCAAGTTATGCCTTGTTTTACGTTGCCATTGAAGTAACCTACAAAATAAGCCTCCCTACCATTCAAATTCATCTTTGAAAGAAATAAGCCTTACATTCAGTGTTATCGAAGGCTGTAATCGTTCTTTTATTGTTGGCCATCATGTTTATGCGTGGTTTCATTTCTTTATCAACCAGAAAGTGCGTATTTCATCGAGGTCATTCAAGTACATAAGATTAACCTTGACTTGAACCGGGCACAGCAAGTAACAGCAATACCAGGATTCAACAACGCAAGATAGATTAGAAGAGTGTTATCCACTTTGTAACATGCTATTGCTATGCGACTTACTAGGGATGATTTACTTATTTGCATACTGCGTAAGTTTGGTTTTGTAGGGTGGACAAACAGCAAGCATAATAACAACATGACAACTCAGCAAAGCATCAATGCAAGTCTGGGAATGCATGAATACCCATGATCTAAAAGAACGGAAAAGGAGCGGATTATATTGGCCGATGACATATATGTAAGCCTGTTTTCAGACCAGCTAGTCGCATATCTTTTTCTTATCACGCTTGCTCCTCCAGCAGGTAATGATGAACTACAGCTTCTCGTTTTACGTATTAAATTCTGTTGTGCAATCACGAATATGGATGAATGTAGAACTATATCTAAATTTTAATAGAATACATAGTCATTCATTTTTGTCGAAGAATAGCATTCGATCAAACGTAAGTAAAGATAATGGCATATCATCTTTCAACAGTCGTGCTTTAGTCAATAACAAATCACCAATCTAAATACGTTTATCAGTCAATATTTAGGCATCAGTCAGCAGTCATTTACCAGTCAGTAGTAACCATTCATTTACCAGCCATTAATTCAGTCCAGTCAACTTAATCGCCAGTCACTATTAATTCACTAGTCATTCATTCACCAGCCACCATTCATTCACTAGACATTCATTCATCAGCCACCATTCATTCATCAGCCACCATTCATTCATCAGCCACCATTCATTCACTAGTCATTCATTCATTCAGTTCAGTCATAATCTTTCACCAATAATTCATTCACCATTCTCCATTCACCAATGCATACTGTATAGTGTACATTCATTCAACAGTCACCACTCACTCACCAGTCACCGTTCATTCATTCATCTACCACCATTCATTCTTCAATCATCGCTCACTCACAAATTAATTAATCAGTCACCATTCACTCCCTAATGATCAACTCACTGTCTCCTCTCGGTGAGCCGTTCACTGGTCTCCTCCTCGGCCGATGTGGCAGCGGTGGGGCGCTGACGCCGCAGTTTGACGTACTGACGTCGACCGGATGGTGACGTCACATCAGAGACGTCACCAGCCGCCGACGGTTCCGTCGTGGTGGCAGCCCTGAAGTGAATACGGTGTGAGTTGTATTTTGTTCTGCGCCACCAACTAAGTGCTATGGAGTATAAGCATGTAAAGCAATCGGTTACTGAATACAATATCTCCAGCTTTCATACGTTTTTCGTACTTTGACCAAAGTATTGTCGGACATAATTGTTAAAACAATGATTAATTAAAAATAACTAATGCTGCATCCATCATCCGATAGTTAACCTTCGCGCTGGTGGAGGGTCAAAATACCCCCCCCCCCCCCTCGGTTTTTTCGCCCGTAGTGTAAAAACGGCGGCGCGCATCGCCGATAAATTAACAACAAGCTGTTCGGACATCGATTCCGCACATTGTATGCAAATTTTTGCCCCAGGTCATGTCAGGTCAGGTCACCAAGTCACGTTAAGTGACCTTACCTCCAAAATGTTTACAGTCGGCCCAGCCCACCGTGTATTTTTCCGAGAGATTTATGACTTGGAGGATTTCATGAAAGTATTGATACCTACAATTAATTTATTTCGGATTTTCGATATCGGTGACTAAAGATCAGGTCAATTTCTCGACCCCTCTATTATAAGTCAATGAGGATATATGCAACGGCTCCCTATTTGAAGATTGGAATCGGATTAGTCTCCTTTCTTTAGAATCATGGTACTATAGCCAATTGTTGATCCCCCAAGTGCAACTTTTGATTCGTGACCACTGTAAAGGTAATCTAAGGTCACCTTAAGTCACTTTCGTTTTGTTGCCAATAATTTTTGATAGAGGAGAGCTGTGAACGTGCGAAAGACACTATTGCATTCGTCTGGCCTAGACGCATCGACTCATATGCAACAAGACCCAATTCTACCTATTTGGGTCATCACGTAACCTTGACCTGAGGCCAAATTTTACAATTTATTTTTGTTACTTTTTAGGTAACCATGTTTATGTTTCGATGCGTCTTGACGAGAGAAACATGATAGTGTCAAAATAAATGCTCTATCGGTAAAAGAAAAAAAAGTTCCTTGAGTTCTTCGCGAAAAACGTTATCCATGAAAACAGCATTTTGACCTTTCATGACCTCTGGAGCCTTAACTATTGCCTTTATCTCAAGTCGTATGATACAAAAGTTGCTAGAATGTGTCAAGGCCTATCTATTGCTTTTATTTCTTCCTAGCTATTATACTTTCCGAGATATCGAGAGGTTTCTGGATCAAAATCCAACAAAGGGGGAAATCTGACCTATGATGACCTCTGGTGACCTCAATATTGATCTGAGCCAAAAATGTTAGGACTAATTCCGAATTAGATTGTTGCGAGCCTTCGATTGCTTTTTACCGCGCTTTTCTATATTTCCTAGTTTTGGAGTTAGTAAGGGGGTCATTATGACCCCCTCCCCACCAGGGCGAAGGTAGCTCAGAGGCTTATCAGGGCGCGGGTTAAACCAAATTCGTTCAAAGTTGTTGATGAGCCAACCACACAATGCAAATTGACTATCACACATATCATTGGTATCACCGTTTCCGATCATTATCCGTTTACCTGTTTCTCTGGATGCTACTGTACTGGCGGCGGCGGCTGTTGACATCCTCGACCTCTGTGACCTCCTCAGGGGTGACCTCGGTGGTGACCTGAGGTCGCCTGCGGCGGGACAGGTGGAGGCGTGTCCTCTTCCTCTGCTGTTGACGCGTCTTTGGCGCTGAGGACGGAGCGACTCTTGGTCGGCCCGTGGGTCTATCCGTGGTGAGACCAACGCTGAAAATCAGGAGACAAAGGGGTGAAGTTACACAGATGGGGTAGATGAAATTACACAAATGGGGTAGGTGAAATTACACAGATGGGGTAGATGAAGCTACACAGATGGGACAGATGAAGTTACACAGATGGGGTAGATGAAGTTACACAGATGGGGTAGATGAAGTTACACAGATGGGGTAGGCGAAGTTACACAGATGGGGTAGGTGAAGTTACACAGATGGGGTAGATGAAGTTACACAGACATTGTTAGGTAGAAAAGCATTGTTGTGGACTCAATAGTGTCAATGGAAGAAATAAAAACCGTCTATCCATAATTCACACAATTGCTTGCTGTGGAGGAATTACTAAAGCAGTGCGATCTTCCAAGAGGTAGTCCAAATTTGGTTTGGCTTCAAGTTATTTACATTTTTGAATTTGATTCCGTGTTGATGAAATATTGGCTAAGATCTCTGATCCCAGTCTGAAGGGGATGCCTCGACAATTATTTGCAGGGATCACATATATCAATGAGTCAGGATCAACGCACTTCGCACATCGAATCGATTTCTTGGACCAGTTCTTAAAATTCAGATTCACATCTGATCATATCTGTTTTCTTCTAAAGCAAAAACTCTAGGCTCTACAGCTACCAGGCTATTATGTCGATTGCATCTGTCACGTATTGGTGAAAACAAACATGAAGCAAAGTCACATCATTTCAAAAGAAACATAACGCCGCCCTCATGAACCACATCCCGCCTGACATTCCTTCGCCTTCTGCAAACCCGAAACGTGACTCTCGTATTACCATGTCAACTTTCCCAGGTCTTCTCCTTTCAGCCCATGTACTTCCTCTCATTGTCCCTCGTTCCTCCGGGTCACGCCTCTCGCGCATGACGCCGGTATCCTCTCTGCTCTCACGCCGTGAGGAATCTCGTCCCGACATAAGTGTAAAACACGGCTCATCTTCCACTAACATACCAGTAATCAGTCCAGAGACGGTACGGGGACAGTCCGGGGCAAACACGGGACAATACGGGGACAGTCCGGGGATAGTCCGGAGACAGTACAGGACAGTCTGGGAGAGTCCGGGGGCAGTCCGGGGACAGTACAGGACAGTCCGGGGATAGTCCGGGAACAGTCCGGGGACAGTGCGGGGACAGTCCGGGGACAGTCCGGGGCAGTACGGGGACAGTCCGGGGACAGTACAGGACAGTCCGGGGACAGTACGGGGACAGTTCGGGAACAGTCCGGGGACAGTCCGGGGACAGTCCGGGGCAGTACGGGGACAGTCCGGGGACACTCGGCTCACCGGGGCGCGGCAGTGGTGTTCTGCTGAAGTCCCACAATCTTTATCAGAGCGCGTCGATCCTGTTCAGAGAAAGAGGCGCCGCCGGGGCTGGCGTCACCTCCCTCCAGAATCCTCTGCACCGCCTCGACACCGCCTGAGGAAGATAGGTTGTCTGTCACCGCGGATAACAGTGGACAGCTGCAAAGCCGTAGGGAAGTAAAGACAGTAAACAACACCGACTTCCTTCTCAGGTAGTAGCTCACTGAATACATTCGTTTTTATCACTGTATAAAAACGGAAACTGCAGATCGTTGGCTGTATGTACAAGCAGATTCTACGCAGCAGCACATATATTCGTCATAGAGGCTCTGGAAGAATCAGTTGTAAGATACCAAAAATGCAACCAAACGCGCATTTTGACTTGACACTGCAGACAGACGACTTAGAAGCTGCTCGATCGCCTAGATACAAGGCCTTACTGTATAATGGTTTACAAGCGGCTATTTAATTGAACATTATAATGAAATCACAAGAGCTACTACTGCCAACCCTCGATTGTCTTGCCAACCGCAAATATATTGTGGTCGAGATATTCGCGGACCGCCTACCGAGCTCAGTGATGAGCTTCAGCAGCTTCTTCAGCTCCTCAGGATCGGACTCCTGCTCCTGCGTCTGCTGCTGCGTCTCATGGCTCCGCACCTCGGCTCCGCGGGAGCTGCCCAGCACCTGTGGTCCGGGAAACATCATGTAATGACCCTCCCTGATGTCCCCAAATGACCCTCTCAAGTGCCCCCTAATGACCCACTCAAGTACCCCCGTTTCGTAACCTGTTACACAGATGTATACAAGGGCGGGCACCGAATGAAGTGTTACGTCACATCGGAAGTTGACGAATGGCAGAGCTTGCGTCGTAAGGGATGGCATAAAGTGGGCTTTAAGTGTGATTTGTGAGGTCAGTTTGAATCAGCTGCAGCGGATGATAATGTATGCAGACACGGGTGCATATGTAGTAGCTAAAATGTTCCCATGTGTTGCATGCAGAGATGAGCTCATAAATCCGTCGCTACAAGTCGAAGGATAAGTGGAGGTGCCAGTCCACCTCAGTTTCATACGGCATGAAGTACGGTGTGCAATGATACTGCATGTGATCATCTTAGGAACACAGTTCCGGCAATTTTTGGGGTATGACACTTCAATTCAATTTCTTTGCGGCCATGACCTACCGAAGAAACTTATAAGCAGTAGTATCTCACATAAAGTATGACATTCGTTAAGAACTGCATTCTAAAGACGGTATCCTAGAATAAAGCATCATATCAGAAGTTGTAACGGTGCCATTTTTATGTGTCAAGTAATGTACTCTTTACAACGAGATCTTTATGTGATTAATTTCCGGTGATTCATCAGTCATTGTCTTTCAACAGAGATCATCTAACTGATAATAAACTTTACAAGAAACCGACATGCTTCACTGATAAAATGCCGCCAAGGCGTCCTGTCAGCTTCGTTCACCAAATACCGTATCAGATTTCAGCGTCGTGTCTCCCGTGGGACAAAAAGGCCTCAACGTCGACAGTGTCTCCTCCAAGAACGTGCTCTACGTGACCTAACTGGTAAAGACATTGACACGGCGCCGAGGTACGATTCTGAACATGCTCATCATTCGTGATGGACCGCTGCCTTTTCCGACTCCGATCTGCAGAGGAGAAACCTGTTCCTCAAGCGCGACCTTGAATGGGACGGTTCTCCAAGTTCAGTGTTCAAATATTTGTACGGATAAGTCTTCTGGAAATCCAATTACTCAAGCATTGTGAAATAAACGGAGGTTGAAATATCTTTAACCGCGACATAGAGCTATCCATGTTCAGTTATTATTGTGTCCTTTCAGATGTTTGTACGGATGAAATGATTTAGTGTTTGTCATGCAGTACTTCTAATCTTTCGTACTCATTCACTTATTATCCTGCTATTTGAGTACGGTGGATACAAGCACAAAAGGGTTCTAACTGAACAAAAACACTTCACAATCATATTAATAATGTCGGCATTTCGGCTACCCTTTTTGCAGAAGTGTATAATTGCTCTTGACGTTCTTAGAATGCTCACTGGCTAGACATCCACATCTATAAAATTCGATGAGCCCTAGTAATCATGATAAATAAACTATATAACCTTAACCTTATAATGCCTGAAGATATTGAGTTAAAAAACCGCAATACAAATTACAGGATCTTTCTGCTTGCGCTTTCATCAGCCGTAATTGATGATTCATCCCAGATTCTCCCTGCAATTACGGCTGATGAAGGCGCAAGCCGAAAGCTCCTGTAATTTGTCTTTTTTTTTACTCAATGTCTTCAGGCATTATGAGATTAAGGTTACATATTTTGTTTATCATTATGTCTTCAACTCTCAAAATAGTGCTATAAAATATTCAAGAGCCCTAGTAATCACCAATGACTGAAACAATCTTTCAACAACAACAATCGTCTCTACTAATCCCTCACCAAAGAAGGTGTTTGAAACATCGAACACCTTCTAGCGGCAACTTCGGCAACGCGACTAATTAGCCGAAACTCAGATTTACGACGAATCGGACGAATATTCGACGGAGAGCGATTTCGTCCCATTGTGAAGGTATGGCAAATACGTCGGAGAGCGGATTAGTCTTGTTGGCAGAATCGCCCTAAATTTGAAGCCACTTACATAGCAGTTTTACAATTCACAGTTCCTACCTACAGTTCCTCAGACCGAACAATGTCACGTCCTTCAATCACTCGTTCACTGACCTGTCGCGACCTGTCCGGGGCGGGAGCCGTCGCCGCGGGCACCGTCTGACCTTGACCCGCGCCGGGCAGGTCAAGGTCGAGCGGCGGCAGGTCCTCAGTGTCATAGTCCTCGTAGTACTGGTCAAAGGGGTCGGGGGTGACGTCGCCTGTCGTCTCGAGGGAGCCCGGTGACAGGACGGTGGGCTCCTGGGTCGGCGGGAAGGTGATAGACTCCACCTCCTTCACCTCCACCTGTATAAGGAGGAGGAGATGGGCAGGTGTCAGCCGACCGCCAGACGTCATAATACCTGTCGCACTTGTCAGAATGTAGACAGAACTCTGCGCTTAACAAAAGAATGAGAGCACCTAAGTTGGCTTTTGATAAACCGAGCCTGTACCGAACGGTGACGGTGATAAAGTGCTTCACACTTGATATTGACCGTGAGAGAGATGTAACAGCTGAATCAAACACTGACGGTAAGAAACAATCCATGCATTTACTTTAAAGGGAATAGTCTACCTTGAAAAAGTCGAGCGAGTGCGATAGAACAACCCAACAAAGCATGCAGATATTAGTGGCGATGTTAAAATATCCTAAAACCGACGAGTTGTG
>JARFNZ010198751.1:0-15460 GCA_031763405.1 Balanus nubilus
TCGAACGGCGCCTGATTAAATCCAGTGCGGTGAGGAAGTGAGAAAGGAGATAAAATGAAAATGTTAGAATGTTATGAAATCGAAAATATACCATCTACTGGTAGTTAAACCCCTTTTCAATGTATTTGAGGCGAATAGTTTTTAACGTTTCTATGTAAACACCCTGTAGTCTACTCAGGGATGACGTAAAAGGGAAGTGGGGTAAAGCTAGTCCGCTTTACTCCACTTTCCCCGATGGTTAAATTACCGGCACCGTCGAATTCCACGTCTAAAATAGGTCATGGAACACGTGTCGCACGACTCATATAAAACATTGATTTAAAGTGACCTTCTGTGACCTGACCTTGACTTTCATGTGTGTTTTGTATTCAACTTTTCCTTTTGCACTATGCCGACAATACTTTGGAGAACATTTTTGATGAATTTGGACCCGCTGCTATTCATCGTGCGATCCATAAAACCCATGCCTTATGTGAAAACGCTAGTTTTTTACCTGTAATCTGACCTTGACCTGACACGTGACCACGATAAAAAAAAACTACATATGTTCTTTAGATGCATCTCGTTGAGATATTTTGAATACCACCTCACGCGTCTCGCTGCGATCATCGGTTTGGAAAATATGGGGGGGGGACCTAAATTCCCCCCTCCCCGGTCAATGGCGTTCGGCAAGACCCCGGTCAATGCCTGTTTAACACGTACTCTTATCAATATAAAACTGCATTCTTTGAGCGGTTACCCATCACATGTTTCTCAGAGTCATGGCAGGCGCAAGTAGCGTTCAGTAGCACATATGCTACTGAACTGGTGAACCCTGTGATGTACTGGTGTTTGTTGACATATTTAAAGGTGAAATTCATTAACGTCGTTGATATTTCAAAATTTTATAAACATTATAGTTAAACATTATATAAACATATATTTTCACAACTACACACTCATATACTCAAAAATATTATTTCACGCATCATATTCACAATTTGATACCACCACCTACTGGAAATTCCCTGGTGCGAGTCCTTCCAAGACCTCCGTCGTTCACGGTTGTCGAATCCTATATACACAGGTCAAGTTAGCGTCCCTATTCAGCACAGATCATGCAAGAGCACAAACGTAGTTTGGCACAATCAAAATATCCTCAAATCGCCGAACACGCACACGCACATAGCACCTTTTGCTCACGAACAAAACAACACCGTTTCCTCTGACTCCGGAGGTATGTACAAAACGACGAATATCACTCTACGCACAAGTCTGCAGCTAAACTCTGCTCGATCACTAAAGAGAAGAGGCAGAACTCTTGAGCAAGTATTTCAAAGACACACAATCGGGTGAGTGGCGACAGCGCGCGAAGATAGCGCGTGCCGCACGTCAGTACAAGAAATAACGAATAACAACTTAAAGCGAACGGGAGCGGCGCCTCCCTCCCTGTTTGATCTCTACTGGCGGCGAGCAGAGGCCCGCGCCACCCTCCTCATCACCTTCATCCCTGCGTCCGCCCACCGGCCACCGCGCCACGCACACCAATAAATAGTTCAGTCTGAGTCCGCTAGGTGTCTGGCAGGTGGGCCGGCGTCGGCAGGCTGCCTTCACCGCAGGCCCCTCCGGCTGCCGAAGGTGGACGCCGCCCGCGAGCCGCTCCGCCGGCTGCTGTGAATCTGAGGGAAGTCCTCAGCCATGCTGAACTCAGACAATGCGTCGGAATCCTGCAGACAGACAGAGAGAGAGCGCCGATAGCACGGTCAGCAACCAGGCGAGACCAGCTGGCAAGGTCGACAGGGACGGTAACATGAGTCGAACCTCCTCATGGGAAGGTGCACTGGCACTGACTCATGATCCTTTTTGTCCAGTGTATCTAAAAATATGTGTGAATCATCAATGGAACAATGAGCCTATACATGTATGTATATTGGCGCATGGTGTTAACAAGTCTTTCCAACATGCAAACATCGAATAAAAGCATAAACAAACGACTCAGGGAAACAAACAAGTACCTTCTAAAATTAAATATCCAATAAACGGGCGCTTCCACACGAATTCGCTCAGGTAGGTACAATGTAAGTAAAATACTTCCTTTGTCCGTCCCCAAACTTAGTGTCCGTGGATGACACTGGAGCCTGTCTTGACCTATTTAGTTAGCCTTAAACGTACCGCCTGAGGTCGGAAGAGCTGCGTTTCCGGCATCACGAACGTTGACGCCGCGTCCCGCTCCGCCATTGTGTGATGGTCCTGAAAAGTCAGACGATCAGTCACCACCCGGCACGTGACATCCAAATAGTGCACCCATCTCTTCCGGGGACCTGCGTCCCTCGTCGCTCCAGGCGTCGATATTTCCTCACGTCCCTCGGCATAATCTGATGCACGACCGGTTACACTGATTCGCTCCAAGGGCAGCGGGAAGGACAATGAAGGGGGAAAACCGTGGATTCGTCATGCGAGATCCACACAATCACCACCGACTAATTCACATTCTCTGGGGAAGCTCACATAAAGCAAAGTCATTCAAAGTTACGAATAGCTTCACGCTAGAGAACGGCTCGCAACGTCGGGAAAGTTGGGCACGTGCGCCAACTTTGCGGTTAGTTTATCTGACCACCTCACGTGACAGACGTATAAAGGCTGTTTGTTCGTTTGTTTGTTTGTTTGCTTTTGTTTTGTTTGCTTGTTTGTTTGTTTGTTTGTTTGCTTGTTTGTTTGTTTGTTTGTTTGTTTGTTTGTCTGTCTGTCCGTTTGTGGTGTACGTACGTATGTGAGCATCTGAGAGCTGCCAGCCAGGGAGCTGCGCCGGCTCCGCTGGGTGCCGTAACCTCGCATACTCCGCACGCTCGGACGAATTGTGGTCTCGTCAAAAGAGCGCGCCTCCGACATGGTCCTGAAACAGACGCCGTACGCTCCGTTACAGACAGACGGTCTTGGAACAGACGCCGTACGCTTCGTCACAAACAGAAGGTCCTGGAACAGACACCGTACGCTCCGTCACAAACAGACGGTCCTGAAACAGGCTCGGCCGTGTTCTGTTAGAGAAAGGTGGTCCTGGGAGCGGATAGTTGGTTCCGTGTAACTTGCGGTATGCCTGTGGGTGCGGAAATTCCGTCTGGATGTCCTACCATCGTCATGTTTCACTCATGTCCATTTTTGTGCGAAAGCTACGCTATCAAGGCCTCGCATGACGCATCAGTGCCAAAACCCATGTTCCATCGAAACGTTGCCATCTAAATCGGATTTAAATTATTAAATCGCATAATACAAATCATCTGCTGTAACTCAGCGCCTTATATCATGTAATAAAGAAATCAAACATCTCTTTACTCGTGTCGAACTGCAGCCCGCCACCCACGACAGTGGTCAGTGATTCATCCCCGACTCGTCCCCGGCACAGTAGACATAGTGCCGCCCCCTGTCGCTATCCTGGCTGAACTCCCCCTACAGTGCTGCCCTCTACCCCGCCCCGTATCAACCTCCCCTGTAAACAATCGTACCGCCCCTGCCCCGTCCTGCCAGTGCTGCCCCCTGCCGCGCGCCGTACCACCACTGACCTCTCCCTGAAGAAGGAGTGGGCGCGGTAGTCGGCGGCGTCTCCGCCGACCCACTCGGCCCGCAGGCTGAGGCTGTCGGAGCTGCGGCTGCGCCCGGTCGGATGGTGGCTGACCAGCTCCTGCAGCTGGGACCGCCGGCCGCCGCTCACGCTGCGTGACGTGCGCTGCGAGTGGGAGGTGAAAGTGTTCGACCGGGGCCGGGCTCGGTCGCGGCCGCCCGGCTCCAGCACGCTTATCAGACGCGTCTGTCGGCAGACAGAGAAGATGAGTCAGTTGAGAGGGACAGACGGCAGACGGTATAGCTCAGATGCCAAATCGGTCACAATGAGCGAGCTATGTGAATGCTTCACGGACAGTGAATACTTCGAAAAGCTCAAGCGACTGTCAGGAAATAAAACAGAACCAATGGATCAGTGCTAATTTAGGTTTTCGTCGTCCCTCACCTGACTCGCCCTGAGGTCGGCGGCTCCGTCGGCGCCGACCCTGACGGCGGAGGCGGCGCTGGCCGGTCGCGGCTGCGGGTGACGGTGTTTGGCCCTGGGGATGAACACCGCGGGCCGCACCGCCGTGCTGGCCATGCTGCGCTCCTCCTGGAAGCCGGCGTTGGTGCGGCCCGACCTCCGGCTGTGGCCCGCCACGGAGGCAGCGCCAGGGGGCACTGCAGGTGGCCTCTTCCCGCCCGGGGGCGGTGCGCCAAGCTGCAGAAAACAGACGGAACGGTTAGGGTAGCCGAGCGATCATTGTGAAGTGTATGATGTGAAGCGCACGCAGCGAGTATGATGCTGCAAACGTGTGGAAGTACATTCAATTTTTTAAGTTCATCGATTGGAGCTGATAAAATATTTGCGTTTTCGGCTTAACGTCTTGTGCATGGTGCTAGCATCGCGCTAACTCAGTCAAGTAGTTGCCGTACCATCCGCGGCCGGCTAGTGGCGCTGGTGTCGCTGCTGCTGTCCAGCATCGCTCGCCGGTCCAGCACCGGGTTCACGAGGCTAGTGCCGCGGTGCCGCAGGAAGCCGGTAGGCCCTGTGAACACTGGAGAAGGCAGGATAGAAACATCAGCACAGTTGAGCAAAAATAGTCTCTGAAGACTTTCTGAAGTAAACAAAATGATGTTTTATGATGCTGTAATTGCTTGATTCGGCATCCAGCTTCACTTCTTGAGATTATCAAGGTTTCGAACATTCTTCTTGATATGGTTGGTTGATTGTGTGCCATAAGCTGCAGCGAGTTGGTTATATGCGATTGCAAAATTAGAAATTCGAGGGAAGGCTTAGTACTGTGCATTCTCCGTGGTATTCGAAGTGGTCAGGCTCCAGAAACTCGGCCGCAGCGGCAGTGCTGCCCCCTATTGACACTGTCAGACGTACCGAGCGGCGGCGCAATATGGCTCCGGCCGCGGCTGCGGCGGCGGCAGCAGAGGAAGCAGCAGGCGCACAGCATCAGAGCCAGCACGGCGCCGACCGTGACCAGCGCGATCAGCAGCACGCGCAGGTTGATCTGGCAGCGCGCGCCGGCGTACCAGCGGTGGCAGCGGCAGCCGGTGGTGCTGTCGTCGTGACTGTAGCATTCGCCGCTGTAGCTGCACTCCTGACAGCCGGCTGACTCGGCTGTGGGGTGGCACGGCGATGTTGGCAGGTTAGTGAGCCGACAGGCGGGTAGGTGGGGCAGGCCAGGCTACGGGAGGTTAAATATGGTCCAAGTTATGTGTGTTGAAACGCCAACTGCCTCTTGAATACACGAGTTGTCGCATGTCAGGTCAACACGTAGCTTTTGTGCAGTATGCTTAGTTAGCATACAACGTTATGATAAGTAAGGTATACACAATGGGTTAGCTATAAACATTAATCTCTTTCCGGGGTTTGATCAAGACGTGACAATGTCCCGTGGGTAAGCTGTGGGTTATGTCAGATGGCGTCACTCACTGGAGCAGGCGCGGCCGGGCGAATCGTTGACGCTGAGGTCGACCATGCCGTCCCTGCAGCTGCAGGTGAACGTGCCGGCCAGGTTGTAGCAGAAGGCCTGCTCGTGACAGTCGTTATATTCGCCGTCCTGGCACTCGTCAAAGTCTGTGGAACAACGGCGCTGCGTGAGGATTCGACCAATGTAACCATTCGACCGCAGATTCTCCAAAAGTTTGTAATCGTAACAAAGCGAGCGATGCGGGATAGCTTCCCGCATTCACATCACATTTCCGATATCGAAGTAGTCCTAACGGCCATGTCCTTGGTGCATAAGTGCAGTAAGACTCGGGTCTCAGAACTGGAGCTCAGTGGTCTCTCAGAACTCAGAACTCAGCGTCGCCTGCTCTCACCGAGGGCGGTGATGGCGTCGCTGTGTCGCGACACGATGACCTGCTGTCCTCCCAGAGAGAAGTTTGAGCTGCGGAGGGCCTCGGCCACGGTCTGACGCAGTGAGGAGCGGTCCAGGGCCTCACTCTCCCTCTCCGATACCTGCCGCAGACGCAGCAGGTCATGTCAGAGGCTGGGCGGCGTGAGTCATGACACTAAACTGCTGGGATACTTGATTGACTGTCAGTCGTCGGTGCACAGAAGTTCACACGGTTCTGGATTATTCAGCTTTCGCTTATATCATCGCTGACACGTGAGTTTAAAATTCCTCTTATCACGTGCCCAACAGCCTTGCATAAGAAATCGTAATGCCCACAAGCTATCATGCTTTCTCAGTCTTAGTCATTCCATTCTCAGGAGTTCCACATCCATCAAACACTGCGGAGCGACACTCTGTGGCGACACGCTAGTTTCGAAAGCCTTTTGCATTTAGCGTAATGACCGCTATCGAATCGACACGGCGGTGGTTTACATTTGAGAAAATGTTGCTCAACTACCGTTCGCAAACACCGCACGAAACAACTTATACGTCAACGCTCTGACAGGGCGCTTGCCTTTGAGGTGATTTATATGGGAACTAAGCCCCCGACAAGGCAGAGACAGCTGGTGAAAGATGTCAAGCAGTTCCCATGCTGAATTATGCAACAGTGTTCGGCTCCCAGTCCCCACCACAACAGTGACTTGGAACATGCACATTACACACCTCCCTCGCCCCAGTTCCCACTTCTCCTGTCTGGACCAAAGTATCTTTCAAAAAATATCTGAGATTGAGTATCGGCTTGTCTTACCTGGACCATCACCTCTGCCAGGAGGCCGTCAAGACTGGGCGACGGCCGGGCACGAGGCCAGCCGGTCGGGCCTCCTTCTGTCTCCCTGAAGCCCATCAGGTGGGTGGTGTGTAGCCGGTCGGCCAGCTCGGTCCCGGCCAGCGCCTCCTGCACGCCCCGCTCCGTCAGCCGCGCCAGCTGGCCGTACTCGGTGGAGTCACGGTCGGCGAACTGGGGCCGGAACGACAGCGGGATGTCGTTCACCCGGTCCAGCAGCACGTGCAGCCGGTACGTCAGAGTGGCTGGAACGAGAGAATCATGGTCATGGGGTGTACAACAGCCAGCACTAGTGTAGACAGACAGTTGAGAGATAACGGTTGAACGGTGACTACAAGAGTGACCATCTCATGCCATAGAATTACAACCATCATGAGTTGAATTGTGTAGTTTGTGAAACTAAGGAGAAATTATATGCAGCAGGAGTCTACTCACGTTCACAAGGATCCTCCTCCCGGGCTCTGGCGAAGCCGGGTTTGCAGGCGCAGCGGTACACCCCACCGACCGGCCGGCACGTCTCGAAGATGGCCTCGAGGCAGGGCCGCTGGCAGCGCGTGGCCACCGCCTCTGCCTGCTCGACCACCAGGTGCTGGCCGGACCCGGGGCTGATGATCACCCGGTTCACCTCGTTATCGTCCGAAATACCCTGCTGGGCGCCACCGAGGTCGGTCGAATCGGGCACCAGCACTCCGGCGATGGAGATCTGGTCCCGCTCCCGCTCCCACTCCCGCTCCCGCTCCCGCTCTTCGTCCCTCCTCGTGACCAACTCAGGTCGCCGGGAGGGCCGCCGGGTCGGGGGAGGTGCGGGAGGGGATGGGGAGGGCTCCCGGGCGGCGGTGGACGCGGTGGACGCGGTGGCGAGCAGTTCCACACGGGTCCGGGTGGCGGTGTTTAGCGTGTGGATCTGGGTGGACGTTCCGATCACGGTGGACACGATGGTGATGGGAGGCAGGGTGCTGGTGATCACCTTGGTGCTGGTCACGACCGTGCTGCCCTGGAAACGGAGAGAAGACACTGTAAGGTAATGCCGTCGAATGCCGAACCTGTTTTAGTCGCATGTTTATTCTTACTCTTTCTCGGGACACGCTCACTTGCCGTGCCACAAAAATAAATTAGTATGTGACTGCAAACGACAGTGACATTTCCTAAATAATTTTCTACCTTTCGAAGTCAAACTCTTTTTATTTATTAATTATTATACACATACATCTCCAAGCTGATCGGCGAAGAACCAATCCCCTAGCTTTGACCCAGCCCGCAACACTCCCGAACTCACCTCGAACCTGATGTCGGTCTTGGTCGCAGTCACTGTCCGAGTGAACTGCTCCGTCCTGGTGATGTACTTCGTAACGGGCTGATGACCGGGGCCGTGGACGATCTCGGTGATATCGTGAACACTCTCCGCGGGCAGCGGCGGCCGGGTGAACAGGCCGCCGAACACGGTCGACTCTCCGCTGATCACTGTCTCGGCGCTGTGCCGCTGGCTCGTGGTGCGCGTATCCGGCTGCAACGTACGCACGTCCGGACCCAGGATAGCCGTCGACGAGCCGATGTGGACGAACGCTTCCCCGTCACCGCCGTGGTGGGAGGAGGACGAGGAGGAGGAGGACGAGGAAGAGGAGGAGGAAGAGGAGGACGCGGCGGCGGCTGCACTGCTGAGGGAAGCCAGCAGCGTCTGCCGGATCCTGTCGGCGAGTCGGATCGGTTGACGGGTGGAGGCTAGGCTCGGTGTGCGGGAGGTGGTGCGAGGACCCGACGAAGGCTCGAAGCTGGACGTCACGATGAAGTTGATCTTGTCGTTCTCCTCGTCGCCGGAGATGGAGCCGGAGGTCTGCTGAGGTTTGTTGGCGCCTTGGCCTGTCTCGGTGGAAGGAGACAGCTCCAGGTCGATCTCAGGTAGGCTGGGTGACTCCGGGGAGTGATCCTCCATTTTTTCCAATTCAGTTGTTGCCTCGGCGGCCTTCTGCGTTGTCACGCTGGTGCCAAACTCCGTGACTGGTCTGATGGAGCTGTCTCCCGGCCGGACGCGGTTCGAATCTCGAGAGGGTATCACCACCGAGACAGGAACCGAGCCTTGTCCGGAGAACTGGCCCGGGACCTGAACCGGAACTGGACGCGGACCCGGAGCCGGAGCCGGAGCCGGGACCGGAGCCGGGCCCGGGGATGACGGTCGTATCGGCTCCGGTCTCCGTGTGACCTGCGGCACCAGGGTCGGAGCGGTGGGGGGAGGCCGGACTGGTGGCGGCGGCGGTCTCGGCCGATTGGTGTTGGGCGGGAACCTGATCACAGCCGGACGGGTCGTAATCGGCACCACGTCGGCGAACACGTTCGTCCCCACGATCCTGTTGTCGCCCTCCAGCGAAGCGATGGTGTGCAGAATGGAGGTGGTCTGGGGCGGCCAATGGATCTGGTTCGGTGGTGGCGCCGGGGGCTGGACCAGCGGTCTTCGCCGGTCCGAGTCCGGCCTGAACCCGCCGTCGGAGTTGTCGAAGAAGGTCAGCTGACCCGTCCCGAACGGACCCTGCACGCTGGCGGCGTACTCCTGGTCGTCGATGCTCTGCTGGTCGGCGAAACCCTCTCCATCGAACTCCTGTTGTCCGCTGAAGCCGTGACCTGTCAGCTCATTACCGAAACTCGCTCCGGCAGAGTCGCCACCAAACTCCGCCTCCACGTAGGCCGGCGGTGCGCCGGTGTCGGGCGGCGGCCGGTCGACCCGTCGGTTGTTGTCGAACTCCGAGGCGAGCGTCGCCCCGACGACGACCACCGGCTGCGGCTGGGCGACGGAGAACGGCGGCCGGCCGCCCACCGCCGTCGGACGCACGAACTGCGTCTCCGCCCCAGTCGTGATGGAGACGTGGACGCGGGTGGACTCGGCGGGGCCGAACCCGGGGAACGGCACCGGAATCCGTCCGTCCTGCTGTCCCGGCCGAACCTGGAACTGGAACGGCTGGCCGGGCTGGTCCTCCACCCTCTCCAGCTGCAGGAAGCTCTCCTCCGGCTGGCCGCGCGGTGGCTCACGGCCGTTCGGGAACACGGCGAAGAACCCGTTCGGCCGCGGCTGTTGCTGCTGCTTGCGGCGGTTCCCTGGTCTCAGCGGCCTACCATTGGGTCTCTGCGGGCGGCGAGGGGGGCCGCCGGCTTGGGGCGGTCGGCGGGGGCGGTCGCGACGGAGGGCGGGTGCTCCGGTGCGCTGCGGCGGCGACAGGCCTGGTCTTCGGCCGGTGCTCGGTACTCCTCTGATGGGGATCACTTGTCCGCCGGGACCGCGGACGGCCAGGACTGGGCCGCTGGGTCCACTGAATTCTCCCGGGCCGCTGGGGAAAGCCGTGGCCAGCTGCTGCTGCCGTCGGAGACTGTTGGCGACTCCTCCCACTGGGATGAAGGCCGGGTTCCTCTGCTGCACCTGGACGGCAGGCGGCGGCCGCACGGGGTTTGGTGGTACCCCATACGAGCCGTCCCGACGCACCGCCAGAGGCAGCACGTTCCGGAACAGGTCCGCCGCGGTGTCCACCATCGAGCCGATGTTGAGGCCGCTCAGTCCGGCGGCGCCCAGTCCGCTCAGACCCAGCAGATTGCCGGCCAGGTTACCAAGGGCCTGTGCTGGAGGCTGAGTGGTGCTGGTGCTGCCCGGCGCCGGGGTGGTGCTGGTGCCCGTGCTGCTGGTGGTGTCGGGACTGGCTGTCAGCGCCGCTGTACTGGCACTCAGAGACGAGGCGCCTCCAGCGGGGGAGGACGCAGCGGCAGCGGCGCTGATGGTGTCTTCGGTGGCGGGAGCTGCGGTTGTCTGGTCGCTAGCTGGATTGATATCTGAAGTAGACGGTTCAGGAGACGTCGGGGAAGTGGCCTCAGCGCTCACGGTCACGGGCTGAGCCGGAGCAGGGACAAGAGCTGGAACTTTGGCTGGAGTCGGCGCTGGGACTGACGACTCAACTGCGACTCCCGGGTCGGACACTTGGAAGTCGCTCTGTCCCTGTCCTACTGTCAGACCAGCTGTGTCTGAGTCTCCTTCCAGCAGTGACGGAGTCAGCTCTGTGGCGGTGACCTGACTCGGAGTCGGCTCCGGTTCCACAGGCGCCACAGTCTGGGCCTCGGCCGGGCCGAGCGACGGCGTCCGGGTGACCGAGGCCGACGGACGGGTCAGCGAGCCGCGTAGGGAGCTGAGGTGGGACGCTGCCAGCCGGGTGGTCACCTTCTCCGTCTGGACCCGTGACGTCACCTCGGTCCTGGTGCGCACCACCGTGGCGCTGCCTTCCAGCAGGGTGGTGTAGAACGTGCTGGTCGTGTAGTAGGTCTTGGTGGCCACCACGTGGATCTCGTCCTGCTCGCCGACCGGCAGCAGGCTGGGGTCGACCGCGGGCGGCGGGCGGGTCGGAGGACGCCGGGAGGGCGCTGCGGTCGCCTGGATCGGAGGTCGCACGGCGGAGGGCCGCACCGCCGGCCGGCCTGGCAGAGACTCCACCTCCAGCTGCGTGATGATGCTCGTGCTTCGGCTGCGGAGCACCTGCGTGCCGGAGATGAAGGCCGTGTCGAACAGCGTCACCGTCGAGAGGTAGGTCTTGGTGACCTGCTGCGGCTCGGCGGCGGCGGCGGCGGCGGTGGTCGGCGCGACTGGAGCCTCCGTCACAACCACGCGCGTGACCACCTCCTGCGAGGAGGTGACCTGCTGCTGGGCGCCGCGGGTCGTCGTGGTGAAGTAGGTGAATGTGGTGAGGTAGGTGGACGTCTGGAAGCGGGTGGACGGCGGTCGTGTGGCGGCCCCGACAGGCACGGTCAGCACGTTGGAGATGGTCTCCCGTGAGGTGGTGACCTCCGATTGGCTGCCCTTGCGCACCAGGTGGGTGAACGTGGTGTAGAACGTCTGGGTCCGATAGAAGCGCTTGTCGAAGCCGTCCGTGCCGCGAGTTCCCAGCTGAAACGGAACAAAGTGACAGAGGTGAACACCGTGAAAGGGCACATTCCTGGTGGGACGTACGTTGTAACCTGTCGCTTGTGGAAGGAAAATGGAAACATGATAAGAATGCGAATTATTACCTGTGTTATTATTGCATTGCACGACAACTTCGAACCTGCTCACACAGTTCATCTGTCACGAGATTTCGGGATACCCAGCAGCCAGCGCCGAAATCGAAGAATGTGCTCGGAAATCGAAGAATCTATTTTATAAATCCAAGACTCTGCTATCAATGCCGTTGTCTGATGCTGTGCGAACTTGTGGTGCAATCAATAGTGGTGACATGCAACAGATTCATATTTTGGGTCTATTGTTATGTGCAAGTGAGAGTAATGCACGTACATTCATATACATGCATATAATGGGTGCCTGGATACCTTTGTGAAGGCATATACTCCCCATTAGATCTCGCTGTTAACGTAAAATTTATTACCGATGGGGCACGTCTTTTTCATTCACCATTGTAACACAGTATATAAATGGCATGCCGAATGAAACAAATGCAATCGGAAGTTCGAATTTGATTTAAATTTAAAAAGGTATATACATAACAATGACATGAGACCGCCTTCCTCTGGTGTTTTGTTAACTCGTGATTTTGACGCAGGAACTGAGAAAATAGACTCCTGTGCTGTAATGTTCTGTTGTGAAGTAGGATAGCAAATAATTCCTTTTTCCACCAATGCTCGTTAAATGCTTAAAACCACCGGCGGTGTACATCCGTTCCATTTTTTCTGGTTACTGCTTACTAGTGAGTTGCTGCTATGTTCCAACATCTTTGACGACGATGAAGAGCTGATTACAGCTGCATAGTTCGGTTTGATTTATTATCTAAGTGCGTCATAGCATGTTGTCTGAAGTTATCAGGTGGTCACGCGTGATGATCTTGCCGTGACTGGACCAAAACTGAGTCGCGTGACAAAGACCTGACATTTGCCATCGCAGGGAAAGGGGAGATTCACGACTTGTGAACCTGCCAAGTCATATGGGACGATTACCTGAGGTGATGTGTGGTGTATAGTTTGGCCACTGAATAACCTAACCAGACCCATAACTTTTTCGCTGCCGCCGTCTAAGATTCGGAGGCCAGATGATTTCAGATGTTCTCATTGTTTTCACACAGAACCTGACAGTTCCGCAAGTCAGAGTTGCGTGAAATCGCATAATTTGACAACCTGGCACGGAATCGATTTGATTCCATTATCCCACGCAGAGCTGTTGGTTAGGGCCACCCAACTCACTTTCACCCGGCCTTGTATGGTCTAATGTGATCTGACAAGTTATCTTTTCTTGTCAGATGTCGATTGGGAGCAGCCACGGTTTTTGTTTCCCACTTGAAAGATATCTTTAAATTTATGAGAGCGTGAGTTTCGCAACGATTAGCCCTAATGTATCTAAACATCCTTTCATTTATCATTATTGTTTTCCTCGTGTTCTTGACAGGTCAGATAATAAATTTACATCGACTTGAATCACCTGATCTAGCGCAAGCGAGCAAGATTAATTGACGCATTTTAAATTCACACGTGTGTTCTGTAGTGTTTGCGTCTTTATAGCATCCTCTTGAGTCGGGACTTCTCAGGCTGTCCCTGTGCCAGTGTGTGTGTATGTGTGTGACTGTGTAAGTGCGTGTGTTATGATTGGGTGCGGGTCGGTGCGCGTGCGTAACGTGGGAGCATCGTGGTGCCGACCCGGGGAGAGTTCCCACCCCGTCTCCGTCACACCAGGACGAAATGGTGTCAGCCGTCGACCGAGCGCCAGCTGACCGACCGACCGACCGACCGACCAACCGGCCGACCGACCGACCGAACGACCGACCGACCGACAGAATCAGACAGACCGACCGACCGACCGACCGACCGACCGACCGACCGACCGACCGACCGACCGACCGACCGACCAACCGACCGACCGAACGACCGACCGATCGAACGACAAACCGACAGACCGATCGACCGACGGCTGGCCGGCTAGCTGGGCTGGGCAGGGCAGGATAACTGGCTGGCAAGCCATTCCGAGAGGTATGGTAATATTGCTCGCCTTCGACGTCACACAGGATCCAGCCTCCTCCAGCGACCTTTGAACCCGACCGGCGCCAGCTCGCCCCAGTTTCCCAGACGCCTCAGACGCACCGAAATTAATATGTAAATCAAACTTTGGGCAATTCATTACCGGGCCCCCGTATCGGACTTAAGACTAATGATTCCCAGCCGGTGATTGCGACAGGCCGACGACGAAACTTGGTAAATGGAACCCTACCAACAACAGACGACTTCAGTAATCTTCAGAGTGACCCTTCACCTTTCTGCCGCATTGTGCCATCACACCCCGACCTCATGCTGCATGCCTGTCCCGCGGCACACTCTACTCTTACCACTCGCCGGTGCCTCTCTCTCTCCCTCTCGCCATGCAGTGGTGCGGCAGGACGTCTTCACTGCGCGGTGAGCTGCGCAGTGGCCTCACCTGCGGCTGCGCGGTGACCCAGCGCGCGGCGGCCGGCTCGGTCACCACCAGAGCCTGCAGCGTGCTGCGGCGGGTGTCGGTGACCAGCAGGCCCCCCGCGGCCCGCCAGCGCGATAGCAGCGTCACCGTGCTCAGGTAGGTTTTAGTCAGCAGCGGCATCTCCGGCCACGGCTGCAAGAGGCGAGCCGCCGGCCGGCGTTAGCGGCAGCCCTGGTGTTAGTGGCGAACCAAGCCAGGAAGCTGCAGTCTTCCATGCTCAGGCGGTCGAACACTAGGGCTATTCAGCGTGCGGAATCGGCAATGTTTCGGCGACTTTCCGCCACCAGTCACAGAACACGCTGGTCCGGTTCAGCATTTCTGCGGAAAGTTGCGACGACATAGCGGCAATTTGCGCGCCGAATAGCCTAGTGTGCGGCCGCCTTTAGTGGTTAGATCAGAACTGCAGTCTCCAGTATTAGTGGCGAACCCAAAATTGCAGTCCTTTTAGTGTTGGTAGCTAACTTAAAACTGCAGTTTCTCAGGTTAGTGGCCAAGTCAGAACTGCAGTCTCTCGGTGCTAGCGACCAATCCAGAACTGTAGTCTCTTAGTGCCAGTGGCCAACTCAGAACTGCAGTTTCTCAGGTTAGTGGCCAAGTCAGAACTGCAGTCTCTCAGTGTTAGTGGCCAACCCAGAACTGCAGTTTCGCAGTGTTAGTGGTCAACCCAGAACAGCAGTTTCGCAGTGTTAGTGGCCAACTTGCCCGAAGCAACAGCAGTCTCGGTGGCAAGACGTTGGCTTTGAGAGTATTAGTCATATGAGTTGTCAATTCACCAGGGTTAGTGGGAGATTATTGAAAGGGTTAAACAACAAACATGAAACAACACAGAGCATACATGTCTCGAGAAGAATGTTACCGAGAAACAGTAATATTTAGCTGGCAAATAAGCACTGTCTAAGAAGAAAGATAGTATTACGCGCAATGGGTCGCGATGCAAGCAAAGCGTAAGGAAGCGGCATTTAAGGTATGGTAGTATGCATGTGTGTGTATAATAGAAGCTGTAGATGGAAATAAATTGACCAGAGAAGCCTAATATTTATCTCATTCGTTCTTGCTACCCACTGGCCTCAGTTATGACAGGGAGAGAAGTCAGCTGGATGCCGAGCCACAGGCTGCTCGGCTGTCAGTACCCGCTGCCGACATTGACTGCCGGCGCCCCGACCTCTGCCCCGCTCTGAGTGGCCGACACTCCACGTCAGCTCTGCTAATCGGCCGACATTGACTGCGCCGGCGCCGGCGGCCGACCGGTCACCGGCCGGGGTCTGGTGCTGATACCATCGGCCCGGTCCGGGCAGT
>JARFNZ010198861.1:0-15442 GCA_031763405.1 Balanus nubilus
TGGCGCCCGGTGACGCTCCCACGCGCCGCCGCCCCGGCCGCCGTGAGAACGGTGCGGTGCCCCGGCCGGGGGCGGCTGCGGGCTGATCTCAGCAGGCAGCCCCTGTGTGAGGGTGACCGATGATGATCTGGCCTCAGACGCACCGTGTTTCCTCGCGTGGCTCAGTGTGTCCGGTGTATAGCTGACCCTAACCGCTGCCGCTGCGTGTTTGATTGTATCCGATGTAGGTCTGGTTTCAGTCGTTGCGTGTCTTTCTTTGTATACGGTATAGGCCTGGTTCGTTTGAACAGTGTATGTTGACCTCAGCCACTGTTGTGTGCGCCCCTGTGTTTCGGGTCGGCCAGGAAGAGCCGCTGCCTGCGTGTAGGTCCGTATGCCCTGTGTGCACTCACGCGATGCTACTGCACTGCTCAGGGCGTCTCTGTGTTGCGTGAGGGCGCGAGGATGATGTTGTCAGTTGTGTGTTTTTGGATGGGTTTGGATAAAACATGTTTCCGAGTATACAAAACGGTACGTTTGAAATTCCGGAATTACCGGAGTGTTTGACCATTTTGGTGTAGGTAAGTGAGGCTAACAGTCTATCGTGAGAATGACATTTTTATGGAACGATATTGATAACGCAGTAATCGTTGGAGCAGCTTGTCAAGATTCTTTGACATAATCTACTTATACGCCTCTGCTTATACGACACATTGCAATTTTAATCCTAGTAAACCCCAGGCACTTGCGTGACATAGTTCATAACAACGCTTTGTAATTCCACTTGGTGGTGAAACTACGAGTGAGAAAATATCGCTTATTTACATAATATGAGAATATCCAGTCGTCTTTGACGTCATCTGACCTGCCTGAGGTCGATGCCCTGAGATCAACACTGCAACGCTTGCAATACCAGATTACCTCATGATAGTTAACACGGGACATGTGATATGTCCTATGATTTCCTGCCGCTTATGGCACATTTATCACTGATTTGACTGGCGAGTGGCGTCTTTTGACTGCAGTGATCCGCCCAAACCCGGCGACCGGGACCGGCAATAGCTCACACCATATGGTCCACTGCACATTAATCCGGTCAGGCATCAGGGCTGCACTAATCCAGCGGCCTTACACAGCGCCGGACCGGGCCGGCGGCTGGCGCGGCCGGGGCGCCGCCGCCGCCGTCACCTCTGAGTGACGCTTGTCCGGCTCTGGTCGATGACGGGCGGTGGGGCGACACCAGATGACGCCAGCGTCGCGGGCCGATGCCGCCGCTCCCGAGACTGGGCTGCCGGGTCATCGGCGCTCGCCGGGGACGCTACTCCGCTTTCACCGCGGCCCGGCCGGGAAAAAACAGCTCTGCTGGCTGTGGTGGTTATCGTGGCCGGCAATCGGGCGGGAGGTGGCGCCGAGGACCCAGGGCCGGGCGTCGGCTGTCAGCGGAACGTGTGGCACTCATCAGCCGCCCCTTCCCTCCCCTCCCCTCCCCTCACCCTCCCGCCCCGGCGCCAAAATAACGGCGAGGCTGAGTAGAACAGGAGGGACACTATGTCACACCTGTCGGCTGACCCCTGTCCGTCCGAGCCGAAACAGAGGCGCCAAGGGGAGAAACAGACGTCAGGACAGCCCCTGACCGCGTCACCTGTCCCCCGGACAGGAGAGCGCGGCTGGAACAGGTGTAGGGGCGGGACCAGTCACTTGTCGACCCTCCGGATGGACAGGGGACTGGCAGGGGACGGAGGGATTAGACAGCGGGTGGGGTCGGCCCAATCGCCTGGTCCAACAAGTGGTAGGACAACTGTTGTAGACGTCAGAATTCACTGGGGACAAAGACGTGTCTTATCTTATTTAGCACCCACTGCTCACAGGGGGTAGCCAAACACATTAACTGCTAAATACTTGGAGACGGGCTAATGTTTGTGTCGGAGTTTGAACGATGTATGCTGAGCTTGTCCACACTGATACTGTCACCTAATGGTTCAAAAGACCAGGTATAAACTTTTGTTTTTAAAAATATAAACAAAACTGAATTTCGGTTGAGAAAGTGATGGCCGATAGGTCGTTCGGAGAACTGACGCACTAGAAAGGAGGCCATTATTCCCGATAGAACTTATATTTGATTAATTAGCACAGAAGCTGTTTTACGTGATTGCATTGCATTATGGCGCCGGCCTACTTTCGATTCGAAGCTGTGGAAATTAAAGGGTTTATGTTTTCTCCATTGTATCGAAACGTTAGGTAAAACCAACCTGGCTTCATCTAACTCGTCAAAATGTTCAGGAGTTCGGTGTTAAGGAATTATACTAAGTAAAACAAATCTTAAAAGAATTAGTGAGTTTGAATAGCGCCGTCTCACGGAATCCAGCTGGAGCAGAATAGCTTAATTTGCATAATTAGACAGAATATTCCATTCGAAGCAGATGAGAATGTTAAGATCATCCGTTGTATTACACGAGACAGGACTTGGGCCGAAGACACACCGCTCGTATAAGCCGTATTTTAATTCGAATGCCGAAATCGATTAGAAGTCCTTATCATCTGGCTATCTCAATCCATCAATTCAAAATGACTTTCATATTGTAAAACACCATCCATCAGTACACACTTCGAGAAAACGAAGGCAAAGCCAGCTTTATGAATGTCCAAGAAGCTGCAAATACGGTCATATGATCTCGCTGTCGATAATCACAGGCTCACGAAAAAGGAGGCGGCGCCGACGACTCTCAGCCGCTGATGTTACTCCGATAAGCAGATACAATAACAGATAACGAGCTTCTAATCCAATGGGATTCTCGCAACTGAAGACTCGAACTTTAAACCCGACCCACCGCGTAATCACGCGCAACGGTTGATAACGCCACCCCCAGCCGGCAGGCCGGTGACATCAGCGCGATCTATCATCAGGGAGATCAGCGTCCGAGATTAGAGACACGCCGCCGTCGTGTGTTCCGTGGGGTCTGCGAGTCGTGACTGCGTGCTGCGGAGGTGGCCAAGAGGGAGTGGAGGACTCCAGACCACCGCCGCCGGCGCCTCCCGCGGCCAGCCTCCATTCATGAGAAACCGAAATTACTGTATTGCCTGACGGGGCGTGCGGCACGTCAGACTGCATCTCGGTTAATGTGCGGTGAGTCGGCCGGCGGCGGCGGCGGCGGAGGAGGCGGCGGAGGAGGAGGAGGAGGCCGCATCCGGCGACAGATAGCGTCACGTACCAGACGCCGCCGCTCCCGCCGGCCTACCCCCCCCCCCCCCCCCGGCCGGACACCTCTCCTGAAATCCCCGCCGGGAACACCTCTCAGCAGAGTATGAAACGGACCGAACCAATCCAGTGGAGTTTTTAATCGGATCCAATCCGGATGGACTGGATCTTGCATCTTAATCTTATCATTATCTTGCAAATAAGTGCAATGCTAATTTCTGTCAAATTCATGATGGAATTAGTGAATTGGAACATAGTGTAGTGGCGAACGAAAGCTTCCACAAAACAAATGTTTAAATGGTGGTGAAGAAGAAGAAGAAGAATCATGAGGTGAAAAATGCAATGTTTTGTTAAATCTCTGAACAAAAAAAAAGCACTAGGCATTCATGATGGAACCAGCTGACCATTAGCAGTAACGCACAAGGTCAGGAATATGTATGTACCTCCCTTGATATCATGCTGCACCTGCACAGAATATGTGACAACTTTGCATGCATAATCTGTTGAAAAGTCAAGTAGCTCCAGACAAATGCTAATAAAGACACCTTCCACTTTCAACTCTCAATGTTTAGTCTTAGAGAAAGCCTCGATTGACCCGGCAATTGATATAGATGTCATGCCTGGTCTCGAATTTTCTATCCAGGTCATAGCGAATAACAGATGAACATGTCGGTGTTTTAACCTTGCCTTGATTTGCATTCAATATTGACGTTTTGGTGTGCTCGGGCTTTCCATGTTCTGCTTATGTGTACGTTTCCTGATATTTTTACAGCATTCATGCCGCTGCAACTTGTTTTAAAACGATATTCATGGATTTTGAATATTCATGCCACCTCTTCAAGATAAGGTATCACTGGGTGAGTGAGGCCAACTCCAAGGGCGTCTCCATTTTTCGTCTCCAAGGATGGGAGACCGAGGTGTTTTGAAGTCTATTTTTTCCATGCAATGCCCATAAATTCTTATAAAATCTGATTATATGGGGTCCCCCGCTTTCAACGCTCATAAGTGGTCTCAATCAAAATGAGGCCTTTCAATCAAGGATGATATTTTAAAAGAACTAATGTATACAATGTTTTATCACCAATCTGGTAAAACAGTACTCAAAAGAAAAGGGTGCAACAGGGGAGGGTTATAATTTACAATTATTACCAGGATTTGATGATGATTTGATTGTTATTGAATGTTGAAGCACATTACTCACATATATATAGAAAACTGGGAAAATAACAATTGTGAAGACTGTTTTACCTCCGATTTTGGTACTTTGCATGTTTGTGTCTTGTCTTGTATAATGTTATCTTTCGTTTTTAAATTTGTATTAGATAATTGAAATTATACCTATTTATAGCCTTCTTGCTTCAAAGTTGTATTTAAATCATTGAACTAAAGAATATGTTTGGATCGGATTGGATCGGTTCAGCTTTATATTCATCAACCCGTATTGCATTGGATCAGGATCAGCAGGTTTCGGATTCGGATTGGATCAGATCATTTCAAATGAATCCGTTTCATACTCTGGCTCTCAGCCGCCGGCGCTGGCTCCCTGCCCAGCCCAGCCCGGCAGCCGGCGGCAGGCCCCGCGGCCATCACGGCAGGGCTGCTCCCCAGCTGACACGGCCACCGCTGATTGGCCGCCCCGCTCCCGGAACGGCCGCTGATTGGTCCGCCGCAGGGGCCAGACGGTAGCAGCTGCACTGCTCCCACTGCCTACTGCTGCAAATTAAAGGGAGCGCTGGCCAGTTCAGTTTTATTAGGCCATCTTGGCGGCATGATTTCGGCTTTGGCTGCTGCCTTTCAGCGCATCGCCGGATAATTTCGCACTAAACACGGTCTCGTGCTCTGCCAAACAACGTGTTGCAGCCGGAGGAAAACCTTGCCTCGGGCGGTTCTCCCTCTCCGCCGAACCCTCAATGAAGATAATTGACAACTGTTAAATCAAGCCAGGCCCCGCGGCCTGGGATACAGGCTCAAAGTCGAATTTATATTCATTTTGCAGTCGGTCAAATTGGGGTCGGAAGCAGATGAACGCAATAAGGCCTGCAGCCGTTTGTCTGCCCTTGGATAATGGCCGGTCCGGCCATTAAAGTTCGGCACTTGGGTCCATGCTCATCAGCGCCTAACGTGCTCACCGCTCATCAAGCTTATTGCAGAAATGGGGGTGTTCCGCACTCAGAGCGCAAGCATGCCTAAGCGGCTTATTATGAAGAGGTCCCGCGGGCTGAGAAAGCTGCCCTTCGACAGTCGTCACAGCCCGACCCTGGGGAGTGGCTCCGTCATACTGAGCGATAGCGAGACTGTGGTGACAAAACAACAAAGTCTGGGTTTAAGTCCAAAACTTTATTTCTTTTAAATGTACTGGTTCAGAGAGTTTCAAAGGTACTTTGTACTTGTACTACACGACCGGCTTTGGTCGATAACTTGTTTTCGATGGAACATTCACAATTGTGAGAACGGTCGATGCAAAGATAAACTCAACACTTCATTATCGGATGGTCGTGTCGGTATGTTTGCAACACATAACAACATGGCCGAAGTCTATTGTTTGGCAAGGAACACAGGACGAAAAGAAGGAGGAAATACAGTTCTGGGTACAGTTTCTGATACCACCCACACCACAATAGGTATCCACGGTCTCAATCCAGCACAGCATTACTGACACTGTTGCCGGGTTCCCCACAGGTCAAAAGAGACATTCTACAAGACGAAGGTAAAATATCGCGGCCTCAGACTGTACACTTATCCCGAATTTTAGGAACTAGGGACTGTCATCGGGCCTAAATTGGCTGTCGAATAAAGCAGAAGGTAGTATTTTTTGCAGGTATTCAGTTTCGAACTGAAAACGTCCAATTCAAGATCAACTCTGACAATTTTGAAAGAAAAATATGAAGAAGCCACCTGAAAAGTCAAGTGTTACGATCCAGTATCCGAAAACCTGTTTCCCATGGCTTCCGTGTTTCCTTCTTGCCACGTTTGCAGTTGCAGTTTGCTGCAAGTCATCGCAGTGGCCGTGCCGGTACCGGGTATCAGCTCTCCGCGTCTCTGACCACGGTGCAGCCGGGGCCAGACACCGCCATCGTGTCGCCTCATCTCGGCCGCGCTCGCCGTGCTTTGTTAGTTATGCCCGTCCGCGGGACATTTGTTACACACCACCGCCCATATCCGATACTCATCGCGCGGTCCTTGTGCCGTACAGAGCCGCAGCAACGACATCGGCGCGGCCTGCTCTTTCCGAGAATATAGCGCCATGTAAAGTGCGGTGGCCAGTCTGGGGCCGTATCAGCATAACAGGTCGAGTCTGGCGATGGTACACCCGCCGCTCCACAGTTGGTCATACCTGGTCATACCGACACCGGTGGCACCGCCTGGCGCCCGGCGACAGGCGCTAGGCTGGGGAACAGGCTCGGATTGCAGGGGACGGGCACGGATAGAAGAGCACGGGAAGCGGGGAGACGAGCACGGGACGCGGGGAGATAGGCACGGGACGCGGGGAGATGGGCACGGGACGTGGGAGACGGGCACTGGACGCGGGAGACGGGCACGGGATGTGGGAGACGGGCACGGGACGCGGGGAAACGGGCACGGGACATGGGGAGACGGGCACGGGACGTGGGAGACGGGCACGGGACGCGGGAGACAGGCACGGGACGCGGGGAGACGGGCACTGGACGCGGGGAGACGGGCACGGGACGCGGGGAGACAGGCACGGGACGCGGGGAGACGGGCACGGGACATGGGGAGACGGCACGGGACGCGGGAGACAGGCACGGGACGACTGACAGGAGCCGTGAGGAGCCATAGGTACGAGCCGCCGCCGCCCGTGTCAGCTGCATGCCGAGACAGCTCTCCTGTTCCCACCACCACTGCCGCCACCCACCACTGAGAGCTGGGGGAGGGGGGGGGGGGGCTATCGGAGACATCGGCGGCCTGGCGACCCTCGGGGGCCCTCGGCGCGGACAATGCACAAAGGCACCATTATGTCGGGTCGGGCGAGTGTCGTGCCGTGGCGGTCGGCCGTCCGTCGGGCCGTGAGCGCCGTCACCGCTGCCGGGGGCGGCTCTGACGTCGTGTTTGTCACTGCCGCTGCCGGGCACGCTGCCGGAGAGAAAGTCCCCGAAGCTGGCCCCGGTCGAGTCGAGACAGCCGCGCCGCGTCACGCGAGCGGCTTTGGAGCCACCACCACTCTCCTCCGCTCTCTTCTCGTCGTCAACGGGAGATTTGGTGAATCCTCAGCCACGAATGATAATCCTCGGCTACGGCTTTGAATCCTCAGCACCGGCTGTGACGGTCGTAAAAAAGAGGGTTTCGTCACAGACTCCAGTCGGCGGCAACTCACACCGGTGATGGCTATGAAGAGTTTGGGGAAAATGCTCCCGATGCGGCTTCTCAACTGTCAGTTACGGTCGCATTATAACCAATGATACCTCTGTTCAGCCAACCGTCTTGAGTCGGCTATAAGCCTCTGCCAGCCACGGCAGACCCCGTGCTTTGCCTTTCCTCCACCCGGAGCGGGCAAAGCCTAATTCAGCCAGGCCCGCGGCACTCTGAACTAAGAGGAGCATTACAGCAGCGGCGTCGAGTGCCGCGGCTGCCGCTGTCCCGCCCGGCTCGCCTCTCGCCGCTACTTGTAATTGTATCTAAACGGCTGGCGCGGCCGGCTGGTGCCGTCAGCCGCTGTCCATCTGTGGACATTATGACCGGCTCGTAAAAGGGCCACGCGGGGCGCTGAGCCGCGACCATCGCTCACCGCATCACCCGTGTGACTGCAGCACCCGTGTGTCTGCTGCCTTCTGTTGCCGTGTGACTGGCGCCGTCTGGGGTCTGCTGCTCTGTGACTCGCGGTGCCTTATTTTGCCGTATACCGCAGCGGAAGAGCAGGGATCCGCCTGAAGCGGCTGGCCCACTATGCCCCACAGACTGCGGCGCATAGTGTCGTCGGGATGCAGTATGGCGGGGCGGCCTACCCGATAGCATCACCCGGCGGTCTGCCGCAGCTGAAGAACCTCCTGCGCGGCACTGATGGCGGCCGCCGCTGTCGGCCACTTCGTGTTCTGTGGAGCACGCGCCCGACCGCCGAGCGCGCCGCGCCGGCCGCGCCGCGCCACAAAAACGACGTATCTCCGGTCCGTGTGTTGCTTTGACATGGCCGCTGACCCAGATTCACCCCTCGGTCGGTCGGCAGCGGCGGCCGAGCTGCTGGCGAGCTCCGGTCGGCCGCTGGCTCCGCCGCTCTGCCGACTGACCGCCGAAAACAGGCCACCTGACGACCCGCCGACTGGGCAGCCGGGCCGGCACAACGGCAGCTCCGAACCGCACTTCAGGTCGACGCCGCCGCAAAACCCTTCCGCATACGGAGCGGCGGTCACGAGCCGCCCGGTGAGCACAGTACAAAGACATGAGCTCATTTTCCTCCCACGCGCCGCGTTGCAACTGCGCTGAAAAGTCGGCGGAGCCTGCCGCCGCGCGGTCAACATCAACATTCCGTCGGCAACATACCGGAAACACCGGGCGGCGGCGCTCAAAGGCGGCGTCAGCCCAGGGGCGGGTTGAGCGCCGACGGGCCGGGTCGCCGGCGGGGTCGAGTGGGGCGGGAACGGCGCCGTGCTCCACCCAGTACGGCCTCCGGTGCGATCCGCCACCGAGAGGGGGCCATCAGAGGCGCGGCCGGACCGGCTGGAGTCGAGGATCGGGGAACGAGCGTGAATGATGGCGAGTCTCATCCAGTGGCCTTCCTCGGCTGGGTCACAGATATTCACCGGAGAGAGTGCATGAAAAGCAGGCCGACCCAGCACTCCCCTCTGTTGTAACCACCAGTAATATATTCATACAGTCAGCCATAAACCGAAATTATGCATTATCTTGAGATGACAAGGCAAACATATCACCGACGAGAAGAACAAGCGCCAAGAAGACGTCGGTTAGTAAACGCAACGTCTCTTATCCAGCCCCACTGATCGAGCACGGCGGCCTGCTTGAGCGCACCGGCCGAGACGAATGACCTCGGAAAGCGCGAGGCAGGCGCGCCGGCCGCCATGAATATGTGAGCCGGTGTCGGGCGGAGGAGAGGGCGCGATACACCGCGGCTCGTCTGTCACCGTCCGTCACGACCTGACAGTCGAGCCCGGCCCCGACCAGGTCCGAGCGGGCCTCCTCCCTCCCTGGCCCGAGCCTCCTCCCGGCCGGACCGCCCCATCTGCCGCGGCACCGCGTCGAAGGGCCGAGAGCCCCGTACGGAGCAGATCCTCCTATAACGGGGCGGGGCGTAATGCGAGAAATCGGCCGGTGTTTAGTCTGCGATCCATCAGGACCGGTGCGGCTATCGAGGTGATGACCGGGCGCAGCTGCGGCAGCTGGGGTGGCGGTGGTGGCGGCTGCAGCGGCTATCGCTGGAGGTTAAATATTGGTTGCGGTGGCAGAGGTGTTGGCGCTGGGGCCATATGCGGTGGCTGTGGCGGCTGCGGCGGCGGAGGCGGCGTTCGATGGCAGCTACGTCCGACCACCGCCGGCGGGGGGTCGAGCAGCTCGTGCGGGCTGTGACCTTCTACGCGTGATGATCGGCTGCGGCGTCCATTTAATGGTTACCGCCTTCGCACGAGGATCGCTGAGGGCCGCCGGCGGAGGGTGGAGGGCGGAGGGCGGAGGGCGGAGGCCCAGGGGGCGGGGCGGCACACACACTGCGCACTACACACGCAGCAGCGAGCGGGACTGATATGGGCCGGCTGCAGACTGCCCAGTACAGGGTCGTATGCGGCCACCGGCGCCGCGAGACGGCCAACATCAGAGCGGTAACAGCAGACGGCACGGTTCGGTGATGCGCACTTTTTAGCCCCGTCATCCGGCACGAGCTCAACGACACCGTTCGTCACCTGTCGTCACTCCGCCGGCTGACGCCCACCACTCTCTCTCTCTCTCCCTCTCTTCCCATCCTCCGCTCTCTCCCCCTCTCTTTCCACCCTCCGCTCTCTTCCCTCTGCCCCGCCCAGTCCGACACTCCCTGACGCCCCCGCCCGACACTCCCCGCCCCCGCCCGACACTCCTCGCCCCGCCCGACACTCCCCACGCCACCCGACACTCCTCCCCGCCGCCCCCGCCCGACAATCCTCGCCCCATCCGACACTCTCCCCCGTCCGCCGCCCCCGCCCGCCACTCCCTACCGTGCACGTCGCCTCCTGTCTGCCGGCAGCTCGGCGTGTCGGAGCGGCTGCAGACTCACGGCGTGATCCGCCGGCGCTGCATCGCAGATAAGGACAAAGCCAGGAATTACGGCTGAGGAGGGGGCCGTCAGCCCGTGCCGAGCCGCATTCCTGCCGGCATCGCTTACATCATTTCCACCGCGACTCACGGCAACAACGAGCCGAGCCGCCCCACCTGGCCGGACCGGCACCGGGCGCCGAGCGCTGGTCCTCCATCTCTGTTCTCGGCTGAAATCCGATGTTTCCAACTTGTCGCGAATGGCTGCCTCGACAGGTGGCCTCTTTGTGAAGGCGTCTCATACGTCTCCGGTAGCCCCATATTTGTCACTAACGGTGTCAGCCTATCCATCTGAGAGAGGGTCGTCCCGCTGGGCCACACCACATTTCATCCGCCGAGAGAGTCCCTCCAGCCGCGGCCGGCGCGGCGGCCCGAAAAAAGTGCAGCCTGTGCCACAACACTGATCACATTAAAACCTTCATATCTTCAGGAATTTCCGTTAATCACCTCACCGGGGCCGGCCTTTTCCAGGGAATAATAGCATTACGGTATTGCGTTCGGCTGCCTCAATTACGGTGCGTTAATGAATGCGCGGCGAGGTGCGGTGCGGCACGGTGAGGAGCGGCGCGCTGCGCACTGCGCACACTGCCGGCCCCGCGCTCACCGCCAATTATGCTGAAGGCCGTTTGTTTAAAAGCCAAAGATCAATGGGATTCCGTCGGTCTCTGGTATCTGGAGCGCGGCCAGACGCATACCGGGCAGACAGAGCTGTCCGCTGGAGGAACTACACCGGGCTGGTGACATATCCCACTGAGTCACACAGCCACCGCACGGGACCAGTCCCAGCCTCAATCTGGACTCTGGTGACTCAACCGCGCGCCGCTTATTGAGGGAGGTCCATGCGTTCCCACGCTCGTCCCGCCGACCAAACGACGCCGTGGCGGTGGCCGGCGCCGCGGACGAGAGCTCCACTTCAGCTCCGACTTCAGACAGCCGCCCGACCACGGACGGGCTCCTCTTCAGAGCCACCTGACCCCGCACGACCGGCCGGCCGCCTCTCCCGCGAGTCACCGCTGCTCCGCGGCTGTTCCCATGGCAACACTGAGCCGGTGATCGTCCGGTTCAGCTGCTGGTGTCGGCTGCCCCGTCCCCGCCCGTGCCCACTGCCCAACCCAGCGGCTCTGCATCCTCCCACGCGGCCCTGCATCGTCGTCCCTGCACCGTTCCTCCCACGCGGCGGTGGCGGCATCCGGGAGAGGTGGACGGCTGACGCAACGGGTCACCGTCACCGGCAGCGGCGGCGGCGGGCGGAGGCGACGGCGGCGGCGGGCGGCGGTGGTGGTGGCGAAGGTGGCGGCTCTCCGCAAACCGGGCTGCAATCACACGGCGGCGGCGGCGGCGGCGGTTGTGGCGGAGGAGGCGGTGGTGGCGGAGGAGGCGACTGCAGTCGACTGTGACGGCCAATGTCCCGGCCCCGGCGTGTTGCCGCCTGCGCCGCGGGCCGCTCGGCAGCGTCCCTCGTCTCTCGTCTCGTCTCTGTGCTGGAGTTTCCAGCTCCCAGCCCGACGCTGAGTCAGGGCCGCGGCGGGTCAAACTGCGGAACCACCAGCCGCTGCCTTGTGCCACTGCACAACAGACCTGCCGTCCAGCAGACTGACGGACTGACGGACTGACGGACTGACTGACAGACGGACCACACCCGCTGACGTCACCGGCCAGTTCCTGTGGTGATGTCACCAGCGGGGTCCTGTGGTGACGTCGTCAGCCGGGCGGTGTTTGAGCTCCGCGGGTCCCGCTGCCGATCCCCTGCGGCCCGGCGGCCCGTCTTCGCTCCGTATCCGCCCCTGTCTGTTCATGTTCACCGCGCACAGTCGGGGATTTGCGAGCGCGATAATGCCAGCCAAGGTCGGCCAATATCATGATTGATTCGCCGACCAATGGAAACAAAGCCAGCAATGATCCGACAGCGGCGTGTTTCTGCCTGTCACGGTCTGCGCTGTCGGCAGAGGGACCGGGACACGCGGGCGGCGGCGGGCGGAGCTCTCCACTCTCTCTCTGGTGGCGTCTCAGGCCGGCCGGCCGGCGCGGCGGTGGCGGCTGAACCGGGCCGCAGCCGCCGGGGCACGTTCTCAGCTCAGCAGCGGCGCCGGCCGCCGGCTGGAGAGCCGCCCGGTCCGCTCAGAGGCCGAGCTGACTCAGCGTCATCAGCGCCACGCCGTCGGCAGCGTCATCAGCGCCACGTCGTCATCACGGCACCTTACCGCCGCCGCTACCGCCACCGCCGACCGACCGACTATCCAGCCGGAGAGACGTTAAAACGGCCACTGCTGTCAGACCGGTGGCGGCAGGCGGGGAGACACGCAGAGACAGTCACCGTCTCCAGACCGGAGGCCGGGAGACATTAAACCGACCGCCGCCGTCCGCGTCTGACGATCGCTGTATAATCAAACTGACAGCCGGACGGCGGCCAGGGCTGGAGGTGCGTGTCGGACAGGTGCGCTGCCGCTGCTGACGTAAGCGGCGCTCGATCTGACAAGGGGAGGTGGTGGAGGTCTGCGGTGGTCTGCGGCTAGTTCCTGTCACGTCGTGCCGTCTGTCTGCGTCTCGGTGTGTCGGACGGTCTGTCGCCGTCAGACAGCGTCTGTCTGACGCGTCAGACGGCGGTGTCACGGCCGGGGAGCGAAGGAGCCCCGCTGTCTGTCTGTCTGTCTGTCTGTCTGTCTGCCTGTCTGTCTGCGGACGGTGTCACGGCCTGGGAGCGGGTTCGCCTGCGCCCTCTGACCTCTCCCATCCGGTCGGCGCTGCAGCCGGTGCTAAAGCCAACACTTACGCCGGGCTGGCGTCCGCAAACTGCCCGGCGTGGAAACTGTTGAGCATGTCTGGATGCGGTGCAGGGCGGCGGTTCGCAGGCTCCTGCTGCCGGCTGATTACCCGGCGCGTGTGATGGGTGGTCCGGCCGCGCGGCGGGGCCACCGGGGTCCGGGGACGGCCGCCGCCAGTCACCGCCGCGCCGCAGCCCAGATGGGAAAATAATACAACCGGCGCCGCACAGCACCGGATAATGAACATAAATGGCTTTAAGAGAGAGGAGGCGGGCGGCGGCCGTGGCGGGGAGGCGCCGAGAGGCGAGGTCGGCGGAGGAGCGGCGCGGCGTCGCCATCCGGCAGGTGGAGGCCGAGAGCGCCGCCGGCGGTCCCGAGCGGCAGGCTTCCTCGAACCGCCGGCGGCGCGCGTGAGACGGGGCACGCTCGGGCGGCTCCCAGTCAGGCCGGTCACGGGACCAATTATCCTGCCAACTGGCAGTGAACGGTGAACACCTCTCTGCCTGCCGAGTCGGGCCGCGCTGCCGGAGCATGCTCAGCTCTCGTTCGGCCATGCAGCCGAGCCCGCGGGCGGCCGGCGTCGGCTCTCCGTCGCTGGAGCTACTGCCATGCCCGTGGCCGCTCCGGGCGACCCGAGTCGGCCAACTGAGGCTGCCAGGCTCCGCCCGGCTCCGCTGAGCGGGCCGTGAGCGACGTCGGCCGCGTCCCGACCGGCCGGTGTTGACCCGCGCTGACCCCGGCCCATTGTGGGGTCACCACCAGCCACCAGCGGCGGCTGGCACCAGCCAGATCAGCCGCCAGCTAATCAATTTCCAACGCCGCTCACTCGTACACTATATGCGCGCCATTGTCTGAGTTTTGAATGCCAGCAATTATTTTATATTTATTGGCAGCGGGCACAAAAGGCGCGCGATGCGATGTACCGTGCTCTGCTGCGCCAGGCTTAGCGGGACCATGGTGGTCTGTCTCGGGCCCCATGCCGTGCCGTGCCGTGCCGTGCCGTGCCGTGCCAGGCCGCTCTGTACTGGACCGCTCGGCGGTACGGTCGTGACGGGAGGGCGGGCCCGGCCCGTGTCTGGGGCCCTCTGCCGCCGCTGGGGCTGACTTCAACGTCACTCGGCTGGGCCGCCGACCCGCGCCGGCCGGTCGGCCGCTGCAGCCACGGCCGGGGCTGCTGGACGGGCGGCTCAGCGGGCTAGGCAAGAGCTGCACTGCGACGGCGCTCCGTGACTCTGGGGTGAACCAGTGGTGCTCCGTGGCTCTGGGGTGGACCGGCGGTGCTCCTTGGCTCTGGGGTGGACCGGCGGTGCTCTGTGGCTCTGGGGCGGACCGGTGGTGCTCCGTGGCTCTGGGGTGAACCGGTGGCGCCTGACACCGACTGGTGAGGCGCTGTGTACTGCACTAAGAGGATTTTGTGACAGTGCCTTTGTCTTTCATCGACCAGTGAAAGACAAAGCTGTGTTACTTATGTGGCCCAGGCATTGTGCTCTAAATGACTGCATATTTTCACTTCCGTTTGTCAGGATTTACTATCGCAAAACACGTTTGAAGTATCAGAACAATATAAAATGTCATCGCAGCACAAAGGAGTAATATTACATCACCATCTGCGACAACTGAGGATAGCTAAAATAACCTCCCTCACAAGTCACAAGCTACAGGGCTGTTAAGCCAGTGTTTTAGCCTCTGTTGACAAAAGCAGCTAAGCGACTGACGAATGTCAGCCTCCCAAACGGCCCGTGACGACGGTAAACGAGACGCAACAATGCAGCAAACAGCCTAACAGCACCACGATGCATCATACCTCAGACGCCCACGGGACCGTGGCCGGCGTACGGCGGCCGTACTATTGTTGTGGTTTCACACGGTCTGGCGCGGTCCCACGCTCCAGATGACGGGCATGTGAGCTACCCGGCGCCGTCCCGATACGGGCTCTGCGTGTCGCGCTGCCGTCCTCTCCTCGATCGAGCCTTAACGGTCCTCCGGTCCTGAAGAGCCGTCCGGCGCGACACCGGCCGCCCCACGCGGACTATGATTTACTGCTCTGTCCACGACCGGCCGCTGTTTGGAGCGCCGACCGACCGCTCCGTGAGAGAGAGAGGCCGAGCATCGCTCGCGCTGTTCGGAATGTCGCCCGATCGGTGACTCGACTGACGTGACGTGACGTGACGTGACTGACGTGAGAGAGCGGCCGTGCGCCGGCGGTTTGACCCCCGACGGAGGACACCATCGTCGTGGGAACGGCGGTGGCGGCGGC
>JARFNZ010198972.1:0-12675 GCA_031763405.1 Balanus nubilus
GGCTGGCGGCCGGCGGCGGGCGGCCGGCGGCTGTGGGCGGCGGGCGGCTGTGGGCGGCCGGCGGCTGTGGGGTTGATCAGCAGGAATAGTCTGGTCGGGTCGACACCAATAGAGGGCCGGGTGTCAGCGGGCTCGCGTGGTAACACTGCTGCGGTGCCGACGTGGCCGAGCTTGTTGACGCGGCCAGCTCTGCCCAAGTGTCGCTCATGAGTAGTAATGATGTCACCAGAGACGGGCAGTCCAAATAGGCGACGGTTATGTGTAAACGAAGCTAGTAAATTGCTACAGTTTTCGTGATTGAGTGTTTTCAGCTGTCTGCTAAGATTGTTTGGAGTGATGTCATATGCAGGCAACCAGTGGCGCAACCAGGATTTCACTTCAGAACGGCTGAGCGACTCCGGGTGAGCGCAGGTGACAGCACCGAGCAGTCCCCAGGATCAAGCCAAAGAGATACGGGCCCATTCGTCAACCACATTTTGGGACTTATATTGCCTATAATGGTCATTTTTGGACTTATGGTGGACACCAGATCTGACACAGACCAAGACAGTCATTTCTAATCACCATCTTACTGTCTGGCTCAAGGGTTCTTAACTAAAACTGAATGAGGTGCACACGGGGCTGACGACTATGTAAGTACTGAACCTTGTAACGATCATTTCGCAAAGTCCGTATATCACGTGCTCAAAAGCAAAGCTGTTGGGCTACGGACCAAAGGAAATAAACACTAGAGTTACTCTAGCGCGGACAACCCTAGTATTTCACATTTTACGAGTGTTATTCGGCCGGCGTGATTGTGTCACCGTCTGCGGCGCTAAGCGTGTCACGGCCGCGCCGCATTCCTTGGTCGAGTTGCCGGCTGTTGCCGCCATCAGGGACGTGAACTGTGGTTGGCCAGCTGCAGCCAGTGCAGGCGACGGCCCTCGATGGACCATTTCGCTGTACGCCAGACCGCCGGCCGAGGCCCGATATCATTGCGATGATCATCGCTGATCGGCTGAACTAGTCTCCCAGATTGTGAGACACGAGCTCAAGTGGAGCCGTAAAGATCTACCGCCCGCCGCGCGTGGGTGGCGACTGGCAATGTTCAGTTCTTTGGTGACGGACTGGCAGTTCCTTGGTGCCAGACTGGTTGTTCCTTGGTGATGGGACCGGCAGTTCCTTGGTGATGAGACCGGCAGTTCCTTGGTGATGAGACTGTCAGTTCCTTGGTGACGGACCGGCAGTTCCTTGGTAATGGGACCGGTAACCCCTAGCGTTATCGGCATGACAATGTCGTCACAGACTATCCGCCGAGCGCCGCTGCTCGCTGGCGGCTGTGGACGGTACTAACAGTGAGGGATGACGGGCATCTACCGTTAATTGTAGACGGGTCTTGCAGTTGAGTCGGGTATGTTGAGCTCAGCAGAAGCTCTGTTGACGCCTGGTGTCAGCCGTTTGATCAGCAGTGTTTGCCGCAGCTGGTAACGAGCTGCCAGCGAGTGGAAATGAGCTGCAGTGCGATGAGGACAAGCTGCAGTGCGACAAGGACAGGCTGCAGCGCTCATTTCAGCCGCGCCAGTAGCCACTGTTGGCAGAGGTAGACTAAACATCAGCACGCGTAGACAGACGGCAATACGTGTATGATATGTTCCAAATTTTATCATTCTTAATCGGTGGCCAGCTGCACCCCGTTACTTGACCTTCGAGGTACCATGCCATATTCACTATGTTAAAGTCTATGAGGATATGCAATTGCTGAGTATTTTCATGCACAAATTGAATGAAATCCCTGGCTGCTTGAGTTCCTTTGGCATCAACCTATATGAGTCGACATTGACACGAAATGGCAACTTTGGTTTTACCAATCATAACTCGGCTAGTATTTCTGGTTCAAGGAGGGCCGAGTCGACCTAGGTAAAGTCCGGTCGTGGAGCCGTAAGCCTGAGTAGGTACGTTCGATCTTGGCAGGGCGGGGTAAGCCGGGGGAGGGAGGGGGGGGGGGGCTGACGCCTGCCCTATGATGGCACCATCCTCCGCACGGGCCGGGTCTGCCGCTCCGCCTGTTACAACAAAAACGCCGCCACACCGCCGCGCTGAGTGATGACAGCACTCTCAGGCGGCCCGGCCCAGCCCGGCCCGGACCGAACCGGCGGTCGGACCGGGTGTGCGTGTGCCGACGCGTGTGCAGAAGCAAGCGCGCCCACTGTGATCCGGCCATAGAGCGTCAGCGGGCATTGAGAGCACGTCTTGACTCAGATGTGCCAATGTCGACCTATCTTCTGTTGCAATATCTTGTTTTGGCCTTAGAGGAATATACGCCCTGAATTATGATCTCAATACCTCTACAGTGAAAATGATTCCCAGATCCCCTGCATCAAAGACTCATATGAAAGACACCTCCAGTATAGTAAACATTCGTCTTCAGCACACCTACTGCATTCAGATAGCGAGGCTCAGCATCAGGGGTATACCTACGTCAACCTTTATGAACCAAAACAACTCATTAGGTATGCCCTTTCTTGAAGTGCAGAGCGCGGTTCTCGACTTCAAGGTGTGCAGTGCGGTACAGCATACCTTCAAGTTGTGCATTGCGGTACAGCATACCTTCAGGCGCTTACCACTAGTGCCATCTACTGACAGGAATATCAGTAGACATCTGATGACGTCCTGGTGTTCGTTACGATCAGTTCCGGTCATTCCCGTTTCAGTGCGAATTACTGATCCATTTCTGACCGTTCCAGCTGCATTGTGATCCAACTCTGACGGTTCCGGTTGCAGTGTGATCCACCACTGACCGTTTCTGGTGCAGTGTGATCCAGCTCTGACCGTTTCCGGTTGCAGTGTGATCCATCTCTGACCGTTTCCGGTTGCAGTGTGATCCATCTCTGACCGTTTCCGGTTGCAGTGTGATACAACTCTGACCGTTTCCGGTTGAAGTGTGATCCAGCTCTGACCGTTTCCGGTTGAAGTGTGACCCGGCTCTGACCGTTCCCGGCTGCAGTGCGATCCAGCTCTGACCGTTTCCGGTTGCAGTGTGATCCAGCTCTGACCGTTTCTGGTGCAGTGTGATCCAGCTCTGACCGTTTCCGGTTGCAGTGTGATCCAGCTCTGACCGTTTCCGGTTGCAGTGTGCGCGAGGGACCAGTTCCGGTGCGGCGACGGCACGTGTCTGCCGGCCTCCAGCCGTTGTGACCTGCTGATCGACTGCCACGGGGCAGAGGACGAGACCGGCTGCAGTAGGTCGCACACGCTCCGCCAGGGGCGGCACTGCCAGTGCCCATCCTGCACACTCTATAGCCTCCTGCACGATCGGCTTCAGTCAAAACTCGTCAAGTTCGCTGCACGCGGCTCTAGGAGTGTTTCGACAAGTCTGATTTGTTTTCATTCGTTGCATGCGTTGTGAAGCTGCCCGAGATGTTTGGTTTAGCGGACAGCCCGGGTGGGTGTATTTTATCATCACCTCATAGGAACTGCATGGTTGTTCTGCTCTGATTCATGCATCTTTTCGTTGTTGTTGTAGCCGGGCTCTAATTCATATGTGATCTATTCTCAGGGTTTCCCGGTGGCTCCGCCACAGATCGTGGTATTCTGGATACCGGTTCAGTTGAACTGCAATAGAAGATCGACAGCCGTTGTGGTTTCGTTTGGAATTAGTCTTTGACTTGGTTGGCCTGCATCTTCGATGTTGGCCTGCTATTCGAGGAAGATGAAGTTCGTTGTGCACGGCTTTATTGAATTATTCCCTTTGTTTTGCTCGTGCTGCATGATTGTGGCCATTTATATTTATCAACCTAAAGAACACTCACACTATTATGCCAGGGTCACAAATGGTTTGGGCTGTGTGGCCCTTCGGGTAGCTTTCAGATGTCATTTTCAATGTGGTCTGATGCCTTTTTTATCGATTATCAATACCTGACCCTGTTTCCTTTGGTCCGCCTCAGCTGCTGCACCAGCCACGTCACCCTGTGTGTCGTGGGGCAGTGGAAAGTTTTCTCCTCGTCGCCGATACCAACAACATTGGTGTGAACCGGGTCGTCCGGTCTGAGTGGTTGGTCTGAGTCTGAGTTGTTGGTGGCGCCGGGCACGTTCACTGGTTGTAGAGCAAATATTGTTGGCACACCTGTTCACCAAGTGTCCGTTGATGATGCTCGCTGGCGGCCTGTGACGAACGTGAGTACTCAGTCCCGCCGCCCTTAACGACACGCTGACTGGCCAGGCTGCAGCTACAGGAAACCCTCATGGCGTACCCGCGGGAGGTCCGCGGCGACATAGGACACTCTCATGGCGCTCCTGATGGAAAGCCCACATCCCCACCGTCTCCCCCTTCCGGCAGCGCGATGTCCGAAACACGCGGACACGAGCTGTTAGCAGCGGCGCGCCCCTGTGTACTGTCGGCCTGAACTCGACTGGACGGCCCTCGCACCTGACTCATCAGAAGGGCACCACCAAACTGGTGGTCTCTGGTCCGCCTCGCCCAGTCCGCGGCCGACGCCGCCCGTGGGCTCCCGATGGGTGGATGGCGGTAGATGCGCTGACGGTATCTCTCAGCAGACATCAGCCATCAGCTTGGCAGCGGCAGAGGATTGTCGCCGACTGACGGCCTCATCGTCGGCTGCTGGCCGCCAGGCCGCCACTCGCGGCAGCACCGAAGGCCGCCATGGTAGCTTAGAGATTGCCGCGAGTGGATCGAGACCGCTCGCCGATGAACAGAAAATCCTCCGCTGGACGATTGAAACCCTCAGCTGGTAGATTGATACTTTGAGACCATCCACTGGTTGATTGAGGACCTCTGCCGGTGGATTGAGACTTTTATTTGTCGGTTTGAGACTCTTCGATTTGATTGATAGTGGCAGTGTTGGCGTTTTCTTGATGAGCTCTAGCAGCCTCTACAGCCATATCAATCAGCAATTCCCTCCCATGAGCCGTACTATGACACAGCTGTTGCCGATGACTGCTGGCTGGTCGGTCCGGCCGTCCTTGCAGCGGCGGCCCTGTCTGGCGTCTGTGCCGGGGCGGACCTCTCAACACCCCCGCATGACCTCACCGCCGAGCTGGCGGCACCAGCGGCCATAAACCGGACGGCGCCCCAAAGCCGGCCCACCGGCCGAGCTGTTTATTTTCGATGACCGAATTGCCAACAGTGCGCCGCCAGCCGCCGCTCGTATTAGCTTTGTACGACGGGAGGAGGTCTTTTGAAGTCGCGCGTTCGATCCGAGCGGTCCGATGGAGTGTCGCTGACGTGGTGCCGGGCGCTCTCCGTCTCGGGGACGACTAGCTGGATCAGGGACGAGGTGTTGACTCGCTCGCCACCTATCGAGACACCCATCCCATGCACTGTTACTGCGCGGAAGGCGCGTGTCATTTCCTGGGACGGCTAGTGATGAAGGTCGACCTTCGAGCTGCAGTGTCAACACTTGCGTGCCCTCATAGCAATGCTGCACACAATCTTACGTGCACAAACAGGATAGGATCTATTGGCTTAGAATGGTACCGCCATCGGACTGTCGCCCTCTGCGACACCCTGTCAGCGTGCTGGGAATGTGACGCGTCCACCGGCTCCCATGACGGCTCCCATGACGACTCTCATGACTGCTCCCATGACGGCTCCCATGACGGCTCCCATGACTGCTTCCATGACGGCTTCCATGACGGCTCCCATGACTGCTCCCATGGCGGCTCCATGACAGCTCCCATGACTGCTCCCATTACGGCTCCCATGACGGCTCCCATGACGACTCCCATGACTGCTCCCATGACGGCTCCCATGGCGGCTCCCATGGCGGCTCCCACCGTCCCACGTCGGTTCCCATGACGGCCCCCATGGCGGCTTCCGTGACGGCTCCTATGACTGCTCCCATGACGGCCCCCATGGTGGCTCCCTTAGCGCTCCATGACTGCTCCCATGACTGCTCCCATTACGGCTCCCATGACGACTCCCATGGCGGCTCCCATGACCGCTCCCATGACCGCTCCCACGGTGGAGGTCCCGGACCACCAGGCGACCAATCGTCCTCGAGACGGCGGCGTCGACGGCAGAGCATCGCTGCGTCTCCTCTCTGCAGGCTCGGCAAATATTGACCAGTGTCGAGGGAAGCCGACGACCGACCACCGGTGCTCCCTCGGAGGTTGGCAGGGGCGTCAACAGTGAACGGCAGCTGGCTCGGAGACCGCGGCAGACTAACCCAGTGCCAGAGACGGACTAGTGGCAGCAGCGTGCCGCGTGGCTGACAGCTGTACGGCATGTTACCGGTCATGTCCGTGGTCAGACTGCCACCGAAATGTTATGTATCGATACAATTATGACTGGAAAGTGGTACAAGATGTTGCGGTGGCTCCAGAGCTCGGCCGCGAAGAGCAGCTCTGCACTCCTTGTAGGGCTCCGGCTCGGGCTCGGCTCCGGCACGGCTCGGGCTCGGCTCGGGCTCGGCTCGGGCTCGGCTCCGGCTCGGCTTAAGCTCGGCTTGAGCTCGGCTCGGGCTCTGCTCGGGCTCGGTTCGGGCTCGGGCTCGGGCTCGGGCTTGGGCTCGGGCTCGGGCTCGGGCTCGGATGGGGCTCGGGCCCGGCTCGGGCTCGGTTCGGCTCGGGTTCGTTCGGCTCGGCTCGGGCTCGGCTCGGGCTCCGGTTCGGCTCGGGCTCGGCTCGGGCTCGGGCTCGGCTGGGGCTCGGGCTCGGGCTCCGCTCGGGCTTGGCTCTGCTCGACTCGGCTCGGGCTCGGCTCGGGCCTGTGCCGGCGGCCGCCGGGGACGTGTCGTCGCCGTGTCCGGGGACCTGTCGTCGCCGTCATCGGCGGCGTCATCGCCGATGATCGGTGTGTTTATTGCCGGGCACGCCGTCTCTGTGTCGGGCACGCCGTCATGGTTTGTGTTCCGGGTGGCGGCGCCGGTGGCATGTCTGTCGGCAGCCGAGAGCCGCTTCCGGCGGCACCACGCCGGCGTAGGGAGAGGTGGGCTCACGAGAACAGCGCGCCGGCCATATGGGACGCGCTTTGTTTTGCTTGGCATCTGACGAAAATTGCCGTTCATTCTAGTGTATACTGTACCGTCTGTGTAGCTGAGTCGGGGAGCGCCCGGATATTATAACGCACCCAAGGCAAGGTGGATATCAGACGTCCCGGTGATAGGTGTTGTGGATCCGCCAGACTGGTCCAGTGATCAACACTTGATTTAGGCGTTGCAGACTGCATACCATACTGGTTACTGACCAGTGACTGTGGGTTCGACTCGTCCTGAGACACGAACATCGCTTCACACGAGTTTTGAGCTTCAAATTAATTGGAAAAGGCCTCGTAAGCCCATCTCAAAGAGAAGAAGGGAAGAATTGCCTCCTGTAATTGGTCAAAAAGATTGTTGGGAATGAGACCTGAGAGCACATTAGGTTAAATATGAGTTGAAGTTTGCTGATGAAGAGGAGCTGTTGCCGGCGACAGCTTCTGCGCTCTAAGTCAGATGCCGCCAGCAGGCCGGCGCACCGTCCCCAGTTGTTGTGATGTATTTTTTAAGTCACTTCATTCCATTAACAACCGATTATTGCGCGATCGGATAGTGGGACTGGGGTCACACTCGGGGTCTCGGCTAGATTTATCAGAAGCTGTACCCTTATACGAGGCGATACGACATGGCGTTTCGTTACGTTTTTTTCTTGGTTCGCCGATGGAGAGCAAACGAGGGCAGTAGAGGACAAGGTTTTTAGTTTTCTTCCGTCGGGTAGGGCACGGGGCCGTTGCTCGATTGGCGGCGGCAATGGCCGGTCAGTTGTGGGTGGTAACTGGACGGACTGTGCCGCCGGCGGCGGCGGCGGCGGGCTGTGGCTGTGGCTGTGGCCGTGCTGTGGCTGTGCCGCCTCTCGTCCCCAGCCCGTCGACCGTCCGGCAGTCAGTCAGCGCCGAGCACCCGCCGAGGGTGGACGTGTCGGAGCCGGCTCCGTACCGTCGAGAGCCCCTCCCCGTGCCGGGTCCTGCTTGCCTGTCTGTCTGCCGGGACGGGGTGGTGTCCAGGTCTGTCTGTCGGTGACCGGTGACCTGACCTGCCGGTGACCGGTGACCTGATCTGCTGGTGACCGGTGACCCGCCCTGCCGGTGACCGGTGATCTGACCTGCCGGTGACGTGAGCCGCTCGCCATGCCGGTGCTGGTGCGGCTGGTGCTGCCGCTGCTGCTGGCCGGCGTGCCCGCCCTGCGCGGCCAGACGATATTTGACCGTGAGTGGAGGCGACTCCTGCTCCGCTCCCAACCACTCGGTGACTCACACCACTCCGGTCAGACATTAGATCTCCACTGGACTCAGCTCATAGGATCCCCTGATCACCGTGAAATGTGCCCCCTGACCTGGACACCGTTGACTGCGCTAGTCTCACTTCAGATGAGTTTAGTTGACCTCAGCTAAACCACAACCTGACCTCTGACGGCCCCTGGACGGTCTCTGGTCTGATCTCGGACGGTCTCTGGTCTGATCTCGGACGGTCTCTGGTCTGACCTCTGACGGTCCCTGGACGGTCTCTGGTCTGATCTCGGACGGTCTCTGGTCTGACCTCGGACGGTCTCAGGTCTGACCTCGGACGGTTCCTGGTCTGACCTCGGACGGTTCCTGGTCTGACCTCAGACGGTTCCTGGTCTGGCCTCGGACAGTTCCTGGTTTGGCCTCGGACGGTTCCTGGTCTGACCTCAGACGGTTCCTGGTCTGACCTCGGGCGGTCCTTGGTCTGACCTCGGACGGTCCCTGGTCTGACCTCAGACGGTCCCTGGTCTGACCTCGGACGGTCCCTGGTCTGACCTCGGACGTCTCTGGTCTGACCTCGGACGGTCTCTGGTCTGACCTCGGGCGGTCCCTGGTCTGACCTCAGACGGTCCCTGGTCTGACCTCGGACGGTCTCTGGTCTGACCTCGGATAGTCCCTCGTCTCACTTCAGAACATTTCTTTGTTAATCGTGGACCAGAATCCAGATCAATGCGACTGTTACGAGTTCATCATTTTCCTATGTATATTTCGCCCTTTTTAGAAGTCTTGGTATATGCAACACTATATATTTTCGTAACTTCTCAACTTTTGTTAACATGTTTGTTTTGCACAGGAAGTTTTGCATTGCTGGTTTAACCGTTGTCTTCCGGTTACGGCAATCGTCTTTTTCATCTCGATGTTTTCCCATCAACTCTGATTATGCATTTTATCTAATCAGGCGCCCTTGCTGCATCTGAAAGATGCTGCGGTGACCATGGCACCTCCACGCTCCCCAGTCACTGTCTTGGTATGCGGACGATGATTGACAGCTCTGCCTGAGTAACCATCCCGCCGTCTTGTCAGTGTCGGGCCGATCATGGGCTGCTTTTGATGCCACCTGGCCATCAGACTGTGGCTCTCACTGCATTTGATGGTGATTGACGGACGACTCGAAACCGATATCCTGTTTGGGATTGAGTTTCAGCTGACTGATGGTGGCATTATTGTGGCATTATTTTGCGGGAGCCTCCACAGTTGCACTTATACTTAGGAGACATCGATGCGCATTTATAAAGCAAGCCCTGTGCCTATCCACTATCTTTGGGACTGCTATTGGTGCGATCTGTATTCGCCACCTGTGGTACCATGTCAGGCCATCGTTATATGTGCTCAGAGCAGACATGTCGCTTGCGAATCCGCAAAACCATTCACTTCAATATTAACTTAAAGTTCACGTATGCTGTGTGCGATACCATTACCCATGCACACGATTATACCAATTTTAATGTTCGTTTGAACCTAATGGTCCTATTCCAGTCGCACCTCCAACTGGTTTCAAACTCCTCTAAACTCCTCTGATCGTTCCCGTGGCTGCTCCAACCCACAGTCAGGCATTGCCCGCGCTGCCCAAACCTGCTCCAGTCTGCTTCACCTGCTCCTGGAGGATCTGGAGTCGCCACTGGAACAGACCCAATGTGTCAATCCTGATTATTGCCGGTTGATATATTTATTTTCGCTTTCGAGATTAATTGATCGGGAGCGAATATGCGTTCGTTGTACCTACATACCAAAATGTATTAATGCGGAGAACTTCGAAAATTAAAAGGGGAAATTTTCGCTAAACCTTGATGCAAGAAGTTGTTCCTTTCCGTTGCATTTTGCTCTATGCGACATGATCTAACCGAACTGTCTTCACTTCGCTGGCTCCGTACCTCAACTTCTTTTTATTTCCAGTTTATGAAGTCGCATACCTACCTATATAAAAACTAATATATCAAGTCCTATCCATCGATGAAATTTCCAAATGTTTTTGAACGAACTTCTTGAGTTTTAATCATACTTTCTGTTAAATATCCGATATAGCTCGGGAGAAGATGATGATATTTATCGTGTACCTAACCCTGAGCATTTTAACCATTGTAGGAGCCGTCACGCCGAGTTGGTAAGAGGCGAATCGTCATTCATCTCAGATACGACCTCCAAAATTGTGGTACCTAGTTATTGTAGGCATTTGCGAATGAGAAGAACAAGACTTGTCAAGGGAGACAACATAATGACCTGGCTCATTTTTCCAGCCATAGTCCTGTAGCCCAACACGACATTTGCATCGCCTTTGATCGGCACCACAGGGCCTTGATATTCGCATGGAAATTCTGCTTTTGATTATCGTCTTCGCACGGAGAGCGAGAGAGAGAGAACATTCCAGAGCCGTACGAGAGGTGTCGGCTGAGCGGTTAGACAACCGCGCTGGGCGGTGGACTGCCGCGCTGGGCGTTGTCGGTGGGCGGAATAACCGGTTCCGGCCCGATCACTAATGGCTGAAGACCAAAGCCATTATTAACAGAATTCGTAATCAAAATGTATCGCAGTCCCATCCGGATTCCTGGCGAGAAGTGACTGATGTCGATTTCGTTTTAAATTAGTTTTCATGATGTATAGATTCAGATCTTCGCTTCATACGTAATTGGTCACGTTAAAGGGATATTCCCACCTTTTTACAAGCCTTTTCCAATATTTGATGTTGTGTGATAGAGGCCAGTTTGTCCTGTTTTACCAGTCTAGTTTGTTTTGAAAAGCTCGCGCTCAATCGTTTGCATTATTCGTTTGAACTTGAAGATTGGTTTTACTTCAAAAATCGTATTTTTCTAGGGAAAGTACCGCTCTGAGTTCAAGGACAATTCCCACTCAAACTCTAAAATTTATATGCGACAGAGCCAGATTCTTCTATCATAGCAGTCCATCCCGTGTAAAAACTGCGCCGTCATTGACTTGCAATCTTTATTTGAAGTTTTGTTTTCCTATCGACATTTCAAAATCGTCGTTCACGATGCAGTTCCCACATTTAGTTAGGTACACCCTTTACACCAGGCATTTCTTTTCATAACCTCCTACGTTTTTTGAGGAAAAAGCAATCTCAAATCAAGAATGCAAACGATTTAGAGCGAACTTTAAAAATGGACCGAACTGCTTGGATAGGAGTAACTGGCTTTACAACATAGCAAAATTTGAAAAAGGTGGAAATATTCCTGTGTATACGTATAATGTATATGTATGTATAATGTCCCTAAAGTAAACTTACATACAGAAAATGTACAGTTACCGTAGTCCCTGTGGGGCAGATTTTGCCCTCCCTCCTTCGTTTTTCGATTGCCAATCCCAAACCGTTAAGCCTGACGTTCTGAAACTTGGGGATTGCTCCTAGAATTTAATTACGAGTGTTTTGTGAAGCTTTAGCAAAATCTGTCCAGCAGAGGCGGTGCCAGGCCCTGTTTTTGGGAGGCTCTGTCACGTTGAACGGTTTTGAACAAATTCGTATGGTTTGCTTGCTTCTTTCGTGTTCTAAGACACAATAAATGTGCCAACATCACTTACCTAGCAATCTGTATGCAAAATATTAGCGATTTCACATGTTTTGAGCAGAGGTATACTAAGTACACGAAATGGGAGTCGATAGGTATGTATTAGTGCGGACTGGCAGTGCACCCAAACCTGCTGTCCTGAATCCTCCTATCCCTACGTTATATCAAAGAGCAAAAATTTGAGGAAAATCTTCAGAAAATAAGAAAATACTATAAATTTCTTATTTTTAATTCAATGTATTCCGACATTATTTTTCATTTTTCGAATTCATGTTTTGATGTTAAACTTATAATGTTGACAGCACAAAACAGTTTTCCTTTAAAATCAATCAAAAACACATAGTCTGAATGACCTTAAAAAAAAAAAAATTCCTGGGAAACAAAAATTAACCAAGTCTGTTTTTTCTTCAATTTAGCCATGGTTTGGCCTAAAATGATTATTTGTTTACATGTATAGGACAATCTTGTCATGGTGCATCGAAGGGTGTTTGTTGTTATCAAAGTTGATCTAGTAGATCACCCTGGCAGGTTAACGTAATTTGGGCCGCCTGCAGGTAGTAAAAAGGTTAAAATGCCGTCCGCCACTAAACGTCTGTTCTTTGCCAAATTATTTTAGAGCTTTATAGGAGGGTATAGCCCCCTTTAACTCCCAGAATCTGCCATCGAACGTACCTAAGCATGCATTCGTCACAAAACATTTGATATGCATGCGTATCGTAAATATGCAAATATTTTCCATAATTATATATATTGCTATGTTATTTGTTCTTCAGAAACGGCACATCGACTATCGAGTGAAATATACAAATTGTGTCTGATGTTTTTACGCATAGGGAGGAAGGTGGAAGTTGGAGCCTTTGTCTGCATAGGCGTAGGAACAGGGGGGGGGGGGGGCACGGGGGG
>JARFNZ010199083.1:0-15435 GCA_031763405.1 Balanus nubilus
AGAAGATCAATCTGGCCTATCTGGCCCTCGCCTACCTCTATAGGGTTCTCGCAAACTTTAAGATCCCACGGAAAGCCTCCCTCGCCCACTCGGGACGGGTGTCGCCGCCTTGTGAGACAGATCTAACTGCTTTTACACGGGAAACCGTGTGGCGTGTCCTCCGATAGTGGCTTTTTAATGGCGTGTGCTGTGGATCAGCGGTGTAGCCGTTTAACGAGCTGCATGGAGCGGTATTTTTATCGCTGCTGTGATCCGGTCCTGCCCAGTACTTTGAGCTTCTTGTGTTGTTAACTGACGGTGAATATTGTGAAAGAAATGTTCTGATAACCATTCGTCATCGATATAAACGTTGATGTAAGAGTAGAGAGACGTAGAAAGACGATCACTAGTAGAGCTGACGCATCGGAATTTCCAGAGGCATTACATAACTGCTTGTGTCACGTTGTACTTGAAACCTAAAGCACCATCCCCACTACCACTTCTGAATTCTGAATTTCTCTCAGCGGACGGAAATTCCAGCGTCTGAAATTCGAGCACGGTTTCCATTAAGTCTGTTAACCCAACTGGTCCCTGGATTGAGACTGCTGTCGAGCGGCTATTACGGCATTAGCTGACGTGAAAGTGAGCTCGCACCATGAGCATCCAATAGCAATAGCAGTCTCGGCTTCTTAATCCCCAGTGGTCATCAGAACTGGCAACTTGTGATGCAACATAGATCGTGCACGACTGGCTCTATCCTATGAATACAGACACCCGCGTGGGTGTTATCAAAAGGATCGTATTCTTGTGTTTTGAAGTCCCGAAAGCTTCAGCAAATATGTTATTATCGAGCCATCGCAGCACTTAGTTAAATTCTGTTATTTTGTCAGCGAACATTTGCCGTCATGTTTCGTTACCCTGATGTCATGTTGTATGGCTGCGATCAGGAGAAGAAGATGATCGTGTTCGTGGAGCACTCTGTGCTGGACGACCCGCTGCTGGCCGGTGCTCCGGCCTGGGCCGGACTCGAGACCAAGGTGCAGACGTTCACCGACGGCAAGGACGACCTCACCGACAAGATCGACTTCATCGTCTGCTTGGGCGGCGACGGCACCCTCCTCTACGCCAGCTCACTCTTCCAGGTGGGTCCGGTCACGCTACAGACCGTGCAGTCCAGGAACGTCACAGGCAAGGCCACACAGACTCCAGAAACTGCCTGGCGACGTGCCAGGAGGGTGGTGCGGCCCGGCCGGTGTCTGGTCGGGTGCCTCTTTGTCTCTCTCGGTACCGAGTTGAGCACTGCAGTCTGGATGCAGATGAGGCTGTTCCCCTTTGTCCTCTTCCAGAGTAGCCTGTGCCGTATCACATCCCCTCTGTCGGGTACCCTCCCGTCTGTGGCGTGTATTGTTCAGAATATCTTAACCACCGCAGCTGTATGAAGCATGCACGACCACGTAAGCGATCGATAGGTTCCGTTCGAAACATTCCTGCATGGTGTCTCCAGCTGTCGCTAAAGCCCACCTGTGTAGTGTATAATGCATCTTTGACCTTCGCTTATTGTAAGTAAAGGAAAGGAATCGAAATATAAACATCGTAATAAATAATTCATGCGCGAAACAAATGGCTGTTACGGCATCGTTTTTCAGGGGGGTGTTGTTGGGGTGACCGTCTGACCACTCTGGTTCCGTCCGCAGCAATCTGTTCCTCCGGTGATGGCGTTCCATCTGGGCTCCCTCGGCTTCCTAACGCCGTTCAAGTTCGACAACTTCCAGGAGCAGGTTAACGCCGTCCTCGAAGGTGAGACGAAAATCATCATCGTCTATAAATCAGGCGAATCGCGAGAATTGCAGGATACAGCAGGAGCCTACATGTTAAGAGCATCAACACGGTGCATCAACAGCAGGTTTTAGCTCAGTAGTCGGTGTGGAAAACGGTTGCAGTTTGCAGGGCAACTGCCGCTCTGGTCACGATAGCGTACTTGTCGCGTTGCGAGACGAGACACATACATCTCATTGTCAGCGGGAATAGAGAGAAGGTTCAATAACCGGTTGCTGCACCTGTCTGAGAGTATCAGATTATCATCAATTCTCTGGGCTGAAAACTCACGGTGAACGGTGTCCATCTTGCGGCCAATTTAAATTGTAAAACGCCACTCCGTTGTTGTGTTTTTGCATTTTGCAATCTAATATAGCACATCACGGCGTGCAGACACTGTCCCCCGCGCCATGAGGCTATTGTCTCTCGTGTCAGCTGGTTAATATACCTGGAACGGTGGCGACATCATGACAAGTGGTAAACCACGACAGGGCCACGCTCTGGCGGGGCAGATTCCCCGCCGATCAGCGAGGAATTGTGTGCTGTCCATGCCCCAGCACGTGCCATTGTCGCTTCTCTATCTGCCAGATGGGAGGGGAGCTCACAACCGTCCACCCGAGCTTTGACGGCGACGGGGAAGGCTAGGGAAGGGAGTGGAGACGTGACAGGGGCGTATTGGATTTGTTCCCGGCTGAACAGGTCTTCAAGCCTGAGATTTTATGGAATGGATCCGGGAGTTGTCCTGGAAGTCGGGCGTTTTCGGTGTACTAGAATGTTGGTCTGGCTGTCAGAGTTAATCCGGCACTGACAGCACGTGGTAGTTCCATACTAAGCACGGGTCAAGGTCACGGTCAGGTCACAAAAGGTCACTGCAAGGAAAAGTCGTATATGAGCTGTGCGACAATGTTTGATGTGTTGTTTTACCATACTTCGATAGTGATAGTCGTTTTACCACCTAATCTCATTTAACGTAAATACGGAAAATGCACAGTAAACGACAATTTTGGAATAAACGAAAACAAAATTAAATAAACATTGCAAACGATTGAGGGCGACCTTTTAAAACGGACTGGACCGTTAGAATAGGAGAAACTATCACATATCAAGTTTAGTTTGTAGGCGATGTATCCGTTTAACTCCGAGGTGTGTGTCCGGCGGTCGCTAGCTGGCGATTGTTTTAGCTCTCAACGAGGTGAGGCTGAGAAGAGTTTAGATCAAAGACGAGATTAACGCAGTCATGCTGAGTTGTTAAACAAATTTTGGTGTTGTTTGAGGATTGAGGAGACGGGCTTTCAACGTGATAGCATCTGTGCAAGGCTCCCTGGGGATAAGATGGCCTTCCTTTTCATACATGATACTGCAATTACCAGAACAATTCCATACAAAATGAAAGGCTTAGATGGAAGGTATATATGTAGTAACAAATGAGAACAAATGAGATTATCTTAAAATGGCCTCGAGACTCCTAAGTGCTAGAGTGTTGACCTTTCTTTCTGTCTGGCTTATTCGTTGTCTGCGGCTTATCTGGCGGTAGCATGTCCCAAAACTATGGCTTACTGCGGTGTCCTCAAAGACAACGAGCAACCGTCACAAAGAAGTTCCAGATTATAATTTCAATTAATTATGAAGGTCCGGGCAGGACGAGCGAGGAGAGTAGCGGTGCAGATGTACAACAGGATGTCGTCGGGGATAGCAGCGCTCTGCGGGCGAAACAGGGGGAGGCGACTTGTGATAAGGATTCTCGTGTGGATTTAGATTTCTGTGTAATTGCTATGATAAGCGGATTATGATGTTAGATTACTTACGTTTTTGTCCACTAGTCCGTGAGATATGATGTGGTGTCTGGCCAGTCGCGCCAGACTGTTGTGAAATGTGACTCGGCTGTTATACGTATTTTACGTGTCATGTGACTCAAGCACCTGCCGGAGATGCCATGGGATTAACGTGGCATGACTCATACGTGCAATATGCGCAGACTGATAACACCGTGACATTGTGAGTGCGTGACAGACAAGACGCTGTTTCAAAACGTCCCAGACGTCTAGTACTCGGCTAACGCGTTGTGATGCGCTTAGCGGGTGACTACTATTTCGTTCGATTGGTGTGTAGCGTGAAACTGTGCAATAACGTTTGATGTGAGTCGCGTATAATTAACAAGCAATATGACTGACGTCACCACCTACTTCTGATGTGATTGACGCTTTTCTTCCGTGCGCGTCATGAGCGACTTTGGACTGACGTGTGACGTGCAGCTGACGTGCGTTGCGTCCCCCCCACAGGCCACGCGGCGCTGACGCTGCGCTCCCGGCTGCGCTGTATCGTGCTCCGGAAGGACTCTGACACGAAGCAGAAGCCGCCCACCAACCTGCTGGTGCTGAACGAGGTGGTGGTCGACCGCGGTCCTTCGCCCTACCTCAGCAACATCGACCTCTACCTGGATGGAAAGAAGATCACCTCCGTCCAGGGAGACGGTACGCGGCGGGGTATACGGCGGGGTATACGGTGGGGTATACGGCGGGGTATACGGCGGGGTATACGGTGGGGTATACGGCGTGTATACGGCGGGGTATACGGTGGGGTATACGGTGGGGTGTACGGCGGGGTATACGGCGGGGTGTACGGCGGGGTATACGGTGTGGTATGTGGCGGGTATACGGCGGGGTATACGGCGGAGTATACGGCGCGGTATACGGCGCGGTATACGGCGGGGTATACGATGGGGTATGTGACGGGGCTATAGAAAATCACCCTTCAGGGTGACAGCACTGGTGCTGAGGCGGGACAAGAGGAGGCGGGGAGGGGGAGGGGGGGGGGAGTTTAACACCAGTACTGATCGCAGGGAGACGTTTATCGCAGCTGAGTAGGACAAGGAGAGCGGGGAAGACTTTCACTACGGTGCCCCGGCGACTCGTGGCCTTGATGATAAATGGTGTTTGTGTGCATTGTGGATTGTTTGCGTTGTCGCCATTGTTTGACGTGTTGCCAGGTTCGCGCCTTGGTGATTAAGGCTGCTGGTGGTCGGGCGGGTTTGGTAACTGGTTGTGATTGCATTGTCCGTCTGGTTTATTGGTGTCGACTGATGAGAGGATTAACTTCGGTGAGGCTGACTGCTTTAGTCCGTTTTTCCTCTTCTTATGCATATTTCATGCTGGAGAAAACGTGTCTTGTCAGTTATCCGGACTCAGCCTGTTAACAACTCAGCTCCTATTGTTTGCCTGATGATTCCTTCCCACACAGCTGATCATACACGGCTAAAGGAGGCGAACATCCCTATAGGTTATGTGCATTCATTACGTTATCCCACCGCCCGCTAACCGTCGCATATTTCCGAACGACGTCAAACCGACAGCTCTAACCGGTCCTGTCTCCATCTGTGTACCGGCAACTCTAACCGGTCACGTCTGTATGCCGGCAGCTCTAATCGGTCCCGTCTCCGTCCTTATACCGGCAGCTCTAACCGGTCCCGTCTCCGTCCGTATACCGGCAGCTCTAACCGGTCCCGTCTCCGTCTGTATACCAGCAGCTCTAACCGGCCCCGTCCCCGTCTGCATACCAGCAGCTCTAACCGGTTCCGTCTCCGTCTGTATACCGGCAGTTCTAACCGGCCCCGTCTCTGTATACCGGCAGCTCTAACCGGTCCCGTCTCCTTCCGTATACCGGCAGGTCTGATCGTCAGCACGCCGACAGGCAGCACGGCATACGCGGTGGCGGCTGGAGCCAGCATGATGCACCCCAGCGTGCCGGCTATCATGGTCACCCCGATCTGCCCGCACTCGCTCTCCTTCAGGCCCATCGTGGTGCCGGCCGGCGTTGAGCTCAAGGTGAGCCAGCGGTCACGGTCAAGGTCACGAGGCGGAGGTCCGCTCAGGCGGGGTCACTGGGTCATGCAGAGCGAGGTCATGCTGCGAACAGGTCACCTGTCACCTTCGGTATCGCGTGATTTTCGATCTGAGCAACTATTCACGGTGTTATCTGGCTTTGTCTTCCGAAGGGTGGTGACCCGGTCTTACAACTTTGTTCAAAACCTAGCTCTCATTTTTGTATTTATTCGCTGAGGAGTCAAGGAGGGCGGGTATCTGAATACCACAAGCGCCTTTGTCCTCGTGGATCCTATTTCTTAGTGACATACTGAACTTGCTCCCTCTTAACAACATATAACTATCGTATTCGGTTTGGTCTCTGATGCCTGCCACCTGTTACACATTCTCATTTTAATAACATGTTGGTCGCGCCCTGCCACCACCTATCGGTTGGCAGTCAGTTCACGGGTGGTATGGCAGTTTCCCCCCTCATAAGACCGCTGTCATCAGACGTCGTGAAGAGCCACTGACAAGGCGCCTCTGTGCCCGTGTGCCGCGCAGATTGCCGTGTCGCCCGACAGCCGGAACACGGCCTGGGTCTCGTTCGATGGCCGCAGCCGACAGGAGCTCAAACACGGCGACAGGTGAGAGTACGGAGACAGTGATCTGTTGCACTGGGGGAGACACAGTGTGGAGACAATTATCTATTGTCCTGCGGGAGACACACGAGTCCGGACCGGTGGTGACGTCACATCGGGGAGTTTGACCAAAAGTTCGCACTCAGCCCGCAGACTTACGGTGCTGCGGCGCCCTAAAATCACAATGCATCACCACAGGCATACAGCACATAAGCAGCTACATGGTCTGCTTGTCATTCCACGTTTGACTTGACTTGGATGGTCGACTCCATCTTGCGGATGCATGATCATGTATGATCGTCTTGTTTCAGCTGATTGAGCGGCACATTCGGATTTATTTCCCTCAGCATTTTGGTGTCCGTCTTACGAAGTGTTCACTTCACATCACTGCGTTACCTTTCAAGGAATGTTCGACTACAACTGAAATAAAAAATGCTGCCTGAACGAACTTCCAGCATTGTACAGTTAGCCGAATGCATCCGTTTTTTAGGCGGCAGTTTGTGTTAAGCCGGCTCTATGCACTGTGACTGGTATTCACAGTCTGTCTCCGTCGTTGCAGTCTGCGGGTGACCACCTCCATCTACCCGATCCCGTCGATCTGCGCCAGCGACCAAATCGCAGACTGGTTCGAGTCTCTCGACGAGTGCCTCCGATGGAACGACAGGAAAAAACAGCGTCAGTTCGACCCGGCCGACATCGCCGACGGCTTCGTGGCGCCGCAGAAGATGGAAGAGTTGTCAGACTAGCCGTCGCGGGAGTTGGGTTAATCGGAACCAGCGGAAACCAGCGGAACTAGCCGGGTACAGACGCGGCCAGCTGGGAACCAACCGGGACCAGTGTGGACTGGAAACAAGCCGAAACCGGCTGCGACCATTTGGAACCCCCGGAGCCGGCTCCAGCTGTGGCCCTTGATACTGGCACAGGGACCAGGGCGTCTACTGGCTCCACTAGGCCGGTGGGAAACCCTATAGAAGCCGGCAGAACGGTGGATTCTGGGCGCTGGTGACCGGGACCAGAGGCCGGGGGCTCGACTGTTTTCTACTGCTGGCTTATGTGGGCCGGGTTCCGTGTGGGGTCAACGGCCCTGACTGGGAGGGTCAGGTCGGTGGGTGCTCTCAGAAGGTCGGGTCGGGACGGGGGTGTGGGACCAGAGGCCTGTGTGTGAGCGAGGATGGCACGGTGCCCGCAGGACGCCGTGACGTCTGTCTGTCTGTGACAGGTGTGGTCGACTGCTGGTGGCAGATTTGGCAGGCTGACACTGGTGTGACAGATTGTGTCAGGTGTGACCGACCGCCTCTGTGTCGGGTGTGACTGCCTGTGTCGGTTGTCTCGGGTGTGACAGATAGCCGGTTTGGCCCGATGGTTTGTGGGCCGAGATGGTCTGTGTTTGCGAGAGTGCTGATCATTGTTCGGGAATGGTCGGAGACGGATGCTCCAAGCCAGGGAGATGTGCGAGTCGTGATCATGTGCATCTGCATGTGATGGTATGATTGTAAGTACTGGTATCTGGTGTAATATCTGATGTGAAACCGACCAAGCTGAGCAGTGGGCGTGCGGTTCACCTGCGTGGAACAATAGGAGATTATTCTTCTTTCCTGCCTTTGTAAATTTGGCAGGCAACTTTATACGAACATTTCATATACAGAAAGTACGTTCGTTCTTGTAGTGTTAAGTTTTGCCTTTACGGCGTATAAGCACAATTAAATATTGTATCGAACTTTTGCCAGCTTCCATTGTACACCAACTGTCATGAGCTGTTTAACATTGAGCGAGCCTCGTTTTCTCGTCTTCCTTCAGCATGGAGTCATGGTCGGATATTTGTCACTGAACGGATTGTCGCACGTTGCGCTATCTGCCGCGTTGAGGCAACAATTTCCAACTAACGTTTTTACCAAATGCGGCCTGTCGAGTCGGATCGAATAATGAAAACTCAATTCTCGAAAGACAAAAAAAGAATGTTGGGTGATTTTGCCTGGGCGCGGCAGCTGTGTGCGTCTCTGTCCGGTGCGGCCCCTCACGGATGTCGTCTGGTTCAGTCTGTGTGTCGGTCGTGAAGCGCCTTCGCAGCTCAGGGGACCTGCCTTCCGCCAACCTCTGTCGACATTCCCCGCCGCCTGCCACCAGCATGGTAAACCGGCCACCCGTCTGTCGACAGGCTCGGCCTCTCTCTGGGAGGCAGAGCCTGTCAGATGGGGACGAACAGTCTACCTAGCCTCTCCACAAGCTGCGACATCTCTCCTCTGTGTGCGGTCTGTGTTGTATTTGGGTGGCCGTGTGAGGTCGTGAGACCCGTTCTCTCCCCGTATCACTCCCCCTTTCTGCATCCGCCTCACAGCACTGTCCCTGACCTCAGCGCGGGGTTACCGTCCCCCCCCCCCTCCCCCCTCCCCCCCCCTCCCCCTGTCTTAGCGTTCTGGTGTATGTTCGTCAGAATCATGTTTCCTTTCCACTTCCAGACATCTCCAGCAATGTGTCCCGTCATTTTCGGTTCCAATATCTATTTTCATGTTTGTTTGGATGCCTGTTCTGGAGAGGTGATGTGTTACTCCAGCGCCGCGGCGTCGCCCCAAAGACTATACGGTGCCTCTCTGCACTTCGCACAGGTCGGGCTGGGCGTCCGATGTTGTGCGGGGACGTGGCGCCCTCTATATGTGTTACCGTGCGGACACAACTTTGTACTGGTGATACCGATGTGTAGTTTTACCTGCGTGATGCCACGTAGATTTGTGAACATTTACTATTAGCGTACTAGGTGTGGAGTATATATATATATTTTACAGTGGACGTAGGTCGATTGTGGTCTCCGGGAGCAGGTGAATGACCAGGTACAATACATGCAATGGCCGAACCGCGCGTGTTTTTTCTGGCTCCGATACTGTCATTGCCTACGCTTCGTTTTTAACTTTATTATTGATGGCATTACCCGCATTAATGACACATTCACTGGCTTACAACTCCATTGAGTGTCTGGTTAGTCTCCGTCTTCCTCGCGGAACACAGTGGTGGAGGGATTATTGTGGCGTCTGCAAGTGATTGTTACCGCAGTACGTGATTGTCCCACTGCGTTAGTTTGCGTCCTTACATCATCACCCAGGGACAGAGTGCGGATTACTGCAACAGTAATTAGATTGGGTTGCCTGGAAAGCTTTGATCGACTCGCCTCATCCTTGGCATATATGGTACCACAATGTCCTTCGTTCACAAAGCTCTCGCAGTTGCATGTCTGGCAGCCCGAGGAGCGAGCGGTCGTGCGGACTTCCGGTAACGTAACGTAGACTTTCAAGTAATATCGGCGCGGCCCACTTGGTGTTCTGATTAGTTCTCCGTTCGACCGCTAGGCGGCAGCACGTTGCCACAGCTCCTCAATGTCGGCGTCGGCGACGGCAATGTGGCCGGCGAGTTTGTTGATCTTGCGCGTTTCGTCCTTGATGGTGCCGTCCAGGCGGGTGAGGAGAGACTCCAGCCTGTTGAAGAGACGTGTCAGTACTCACAGACGGCTTGGGATTGTGGGTATAATGTTACTGATGAGAGAGGAACGCCGCACTTACTCTTATGAAAAAGTTAGCAAATCATGCACCGATCTATTGTGACTGTGTGGGATTTCATCCCCGGCGCCATGCCGCGGGGAGGCTCCAAGCCCTGCAGACGGCCACCCCTCCCGGGGGGCGGCTGGGGATCTGCCACATACCCGGCGGCCGACGACCACCAGGCCCGGGCCAACGTGGGCGTGACAGAGGATCGGGGATTGGTTGTCGGGAGGTTTAAAAGGGATCTGCAAAACTAGTTGACATCGGTTTTTACGTGTGATAGTTTCACTTTCACCTATTTTACGTGTCATAAACCGGCAACCAGGAATTTCCCGATCGGACGATAGAGGGCAGGACCTGCGCAACAAGCTCTGCTTAGTGTGGATTCTGCTCTGACCTCTCAAATTCGCCCATTCAGAAGGATGGGACTAAATTTATAAGGAAGATAAAATAAGAATGAATTGTGATTCATACAACGTGTCGGCATGTATCGGCGATCGATATTGTGTTGTCGGCACCGGCAAACGACGTTGAAAATCAAAACGTCCAAAATGTGCGATGAACTGTGACATTCATGACGTTAGATGTAAACAGCCACTGATATTAACAAGTCTTGTGCCGCGTAACACCGACGACCGGCGCCTTCTCCAGCAGCGTACCCCCTCCTCTCGAAGGCGGTGTCGCGGGTCAGTTTGCCGCGGGTTTTCTCCAGCCGGAGCTGGGCGTCGGCTCTCTGGCTCTCCGCCTTCTTCAGCCGCCTCTCGGCCTCATATTGATCGTTTATCAGTCGTTCCCGGACCTTCTCCTTTGCAGCCAGCTTCTGCCTGGCCAGTACGGAATTGCCGAGACCACTCAGGACCTGCCGGTTAGGTATTGATCGTTCAGTAATGATTCTGCGTCAATGTGGTTAAGTTTTGCATTTGGTCTTTGATATTGTTTGGTTCGGTTAGGGATTGGGCTCCTTCGGTACACTCGAACCATTGCGGAGCCATGGGATGAAGGAGAGGGGAAGCAGTGGGTCGGAATGGTACACCGACAGGGTGACCGTCCAATGTCCACGGCTGTGTTTGGGTACCACCCCCGGCGCCACACCACGGGATCGGGGAGGCCCAGTCGCCACACCCGGGGGGCGGCCGACGGCCACCAAGCCCGGGTTAACGTGGGCGGGACAGGGGATCATACCACGGGGAGGCCCAGTCACCACTCCAGGGGGGCGGCCGACGACCACCAAGCCCGGGTTAACGTGGGCGGGACGGGGGATCATACCACGGGGAGGCCCAGTCGCCACTCCCGGGGGGCGGCCGACGACCACCAAGCCCGGGTTAACGTGGGCGGGACAGGGGTCGAGGATCGGCTGTCGGGAGGATAAAAAGGAATCTGAAAGACAGTCATCAAGAGCAATTGCTATAATTCAAGAGTGGAAACAAAGTATTACATTAGTTTAGTCGCTGGGAGTGTGTCTACTGCTTTTGTATTGCCCAAAACATTTTTCCTACTATAAGTATCTATTGTTTTCACTTGTGAATGAAAAAAATCATTGAAAAGATAAACATCAAATATTGGAATTTTCGCTAGCATTGTTCCTGCAATTTCCACTGGAGTAGAACCGCTAACATTTGTGCTCCGTAACTATGGTAGGGTTAATGGAATATCTCAGCATCTAGGGTTTTACTGAAGAAATGCATATGTCAGTAGACACACTACCTTTAACTTTGCACCCTGTGATTTGATGAAAGCACCTTGGGCGGAGCTAGTCGGCCCCTTACCTCCTGTTCTGATCGTTGATCGATATATTTTCCAGACGAGCTTCTCGTCGTCTCGGGAGTATGGCCGTTCTGAGCCGGCGTCACCGGCACTGCTGTCGTCTGTTCTACCGGTGCCGTCACCCGCTGTTTGGACGGTTCCGCAGCCTGTTGGTGGGACGCGGCCGCCATCTTGTGCTGCTGCAGCGTTGCCACCTCTTGTCTGGACGGAGGCGGCGCCTGTTTGCCGCTGGTCAGCCAGGCGCTGCGGTCGGTGGACAGTCTGTTCGCGTTACGTTTCGCAGCGGCCGGTCGGCTTTGTTCCGGCTCGTCCTGCTGCGACTCCATCTGGTGAAACATGTTGCGCCGCGCCGCGATCTTGTCCCTGACCTTCTCCCACAGCATCTCATCGTCCTCTTCATCGCTCTCTGCGTCGCTGTCAGACCAGCAGTCGCCGCTGTGCAGCGCCAGGATGGCGTCCACCCGCCGGCTCGGCTTCGGCGGCGGCGACGGCAGCGGCACCAGCATCACCTCCCGCTCGGGGGTCGGCCCGGCGGCGGCGAGGCTCGGCCGTCCACCGCGCCGGGGCACCATGGTCGCCTGGTGTTCCTCTTGATCTAGAGCCAGGTCCTCGAAGAGCTGCGCGATGCGGCGGATCTGCTCCGAGCGGATGTGAGCGGTGCTGGGCCTGCGGTCTGCGATGGCCCACTCGGAGGCGGCCCGGCGAACGGGGAAGAACGGGCCGTTGCCGTCCACGGCGTCAGAAGCCGATGTGTCCTCTGTCTGAGTCTCCATCGAGCGACAAGGCCGGCCGGAGGCGAACAGCGGTGGCCGTCCGTCTTGGGAACCAGGCCTTACGTCCGTCGTATTGCCAAGGTCGGGTGTCGACATCGGCTCCTCATCGGAGTTCTCTGGCGTCGCCGCCTCTTCTTCTGAATCCTCCGCCATGACTTCACCTTCAAAGTCTTCGTCCGCACTTGCCATTTCTTCGTAGTCTTCTTCCGCTGGGATCTCTGTCACCTCCTCCTCCAGAACCGCCGAGTCATGCGTTGCCATTTTCTTCTCCGTCGAGTCCTCGGCCGCTTTCGTCTTTACTGCCGGTTCCGCCGCAGCCGGCACCTCCGCCCGGGGTCCTGTGTCGTACCGTCCTCCGCCCCGGAATCCACCGCCTCCGCCCCGGAATCCACCGCCTGCGCCCTGGAGTCTGGTTCTATAATCGGTCTCGGGGCAGGGTTGGTCGCCGCCTACCAGCCGACCAGTTGTCTGAAACATGGCCGAGACGTTTATCGGAAAAACTGTATATTGCCGCAAACGGCGACCATTTACCATGGCTCTTCACACACTACCGGCACATTTACCGACATTTGTATAGGCTGTATTATACATCTGAATCCACCATTACCAGTCAGATATCGGCATAATAAGGTCGCACACCGCATGATCACCGGCGGTAGTTAGAAATTACCGACATTCCGGTAAGGAGGTAATGATATATTGCATCTCTAATAAAAATCCTTCAGATACATATTTATCATCGAATCTGACTCACTTCCTCGTCCAAGCTGAATATTTCACCAATGCCCAAGCTGAGGGGAATGGGTTCAAGTCCCTCCATCTGAATATGATAATACACCCCCACAAAACTGTATTTGTATCAGAGATGCAATATTTAATTACAACGTTACCGGCATGCCGGTAATTTTTTTCAATACCACTTGTAGTAATGTAACGTACGGCCTGACCAGGCCGGTAAATTGCCTGTAATAGCAGATTCATATTACATTCATATGACACACTTCATATTATATAGTGTGTCAAGAGCTGTGAAAAATGCCGGTATTAGTTTTCATTTTGTTGGTGCCGGTGCGGTGCCGGTAATGTTTTTTGAGGAAAAATTGCATCTCTAATGTGCAGCATATCTAGTAAGGTTACTTATTGTTTGGATGGTTAGCATGATTACGGGCGTTGTTGTCAAAATATACCTACTGGTGTGATTGATTGTCAAAATAAATATCTGACCTGTGCTGGTCCATGCATAGTGCATCACTGCACACGTATGACTGATAAAATTACACATAACAATAGGCATTCATATGTCTTCCTATCCACTCAAAAACCGGTGCTCCTCTCGTCTGTTACGCTCACATTAACCCTTGGCTGTTGGCCGCCGCCAATCAGTCCGTCATTGATGACCAAATGGGTCGCCCCATTGCAGAGCATTGTCTGTCTTTTCGTAGCTCGTCCTTTTGTGATAAATAGCTTTTCGATACACGGAAAAGGCTTTAGCGAAGCCAAGGACGGTCGCCATGTCACCGTTTCCTATTTCCACCTACTCCATTCTCCTTCATTTCATTACTGTTCACTTGCCCGGCAGGAACGAAACGGCTTTGTTTTGACCAAACCAAATAAATTTAGCATGACTTTGTTTTTACGATGTAATTTTCTGAACCTATAACACTTCAGTCCAGTTTTGCCGAAGCAAAATTGATCTCAGATCACTTGAAGATGGAGGTCAAATATTAACCCGCGTCCTGCAGGCACTCGGGAGTTGACACGACCTGCTCGGTGGGTGTTTGAACCCTCCCCCCCTCCCCTCAATCTCGGCACTTATGGGACTTAGATAAAAACAAAGTGTTCGGAAGCTCGCCAAAAACGATTTCAAAACGAATCCGTTCATTTTTTCCCTGAGGTCAATATTGAGTTCACCAGAGGACATCAAAGGCCAACGTTTCACGTTTTCCCGTCAAATTTTCCCGCTTGATCCAGAAATCCGTCGATATCTCGGGAGCTATGATGGCTAGGTAAAAACTAAAAAGCAATCGATAGCTCTTGAAACGCTCCAGTAGCGTTTTTTTCGTCAGATTTGAGCTCAGGTCAATAGTGAAGGCTCCAGAGACCATCAAAGGTCAAAATGTCTGTTTTTCGGAAAACGTTTTTGGGAAGAATTTTTAGTTTGTTAGTCATACACATGGTTACCTCTGGAGGTCAATTAAAAATGTTGACCTAAGTTCAAGGTCACGTGGTGACCCAAGTAGGTTGAGTTTTGTCATGCTGCACCCACACATCGATGCGTATGGGTGATACGAACACATTGGTGCCTTCCGCAGGCTTCCAGCTCTTCTCTATCAAAAGTTATTGGCAAAAAGTGTAAGTGACCTTGGGGTGACCTCAGATGACCTTTACAGGGCTCACTGATCAATTATGCACTTGTGTCAAAAATGGGTTATTTTGACAGGATGATAGGCCTATTTTGATAGGCCATTTTCATTGCACTAAATCCATTGTTCTGCTCTATTGTGTAAAACAATATTTTGAATTTTCACCCATCGGCCTATAATGGGCGGGTCGCGAAGTTGACCCGACCTGAGGTCGCATATATCACGGATGTGATATATGCGATTTGTAGGAACTGATGCCCTTGTGCAATCCTGAAAGTTTCATATCTATCCTTCGAAGACTGTGGCCGTGGCACGACTGCAAACTTTTTTGGAGGTGGGGTCAGCTGACCTGACCTGTGATGACCTGGAGTCAAAAATTTTCAGGAAGGTGCGAATAAAGATGTGGAATGAGTTGAGCCAAAAACGACGGCGGCGCTGTTTTCGATATCTTTTTTTTTTTTTTAACTGGAGGGGCGGTGTTGAAACACCCCCTCCCCCCCCCCCCCCATTGGTGGAGCTTTTCTGGAAAAGTTGGTGGGGTAAAATGTGATGCTGGCTGATTGTTTTGCACAGCTAAGCCGAAAACTAACAATACTAACGCCAGCGAACCTTCAAGTTTGATAATGTTGCTTTGCCTTCGTGGACAATGATAATTTTAAAGCCAAAACACCTTCACATCTGACAAAACTTGGTGGGGTAAAGCAAAAAGTGGGTGGGGCAAAACTCATAGATGGTGAGGCGGTTGCCCCACCAACTGTATAGGAAACTCCACCCCC
>JARFNZ010199194.1:4990-15431 GCA_031763405.1 Balanus nubilus
GACCGCCCTTGCAAATTCAAGGGGGGGGCGGTGGCCCCCCCCCCCCCCCCCCCACACTCTGAGACTGACCGAGGTCGCTTGACGTTTCTTGGAGAGAGGGGTCGAAAAAGTACCAACTTCAGCAGCGGTATACGAGTTCCCTTGCGCTAAACGCACAGACATTCGGTCGTATGTGCTCGACTCATAAGTCGTTGATTCAAATTTTAGTCGGCTCGACTCAAAATTAATTGAGTCAGAGTTGAGTCATGAACATTAACCCGCCACTGACAGGGGTCTTAGCCGAATACCATTGGCTGGAGGGTCTGGCAAAAAGTGCCCCCCCCCCCCCATATTATCTCCGGAACTAATGATCGCAGCGAGACTCGCGGGGCGGTATTCGAAAACTCTCAACGAGACACGCCTACAGCATATTTTTTTCCCTTTCAAATTGAGGTCGCGTATCAGGTCAAAGGTAAAAATCGGGCGTTTCCGCGTTACGGGCCGCAGAGACTACACAATACGCAGCTCTGGGCCTAAACTGCGCCAAAGTACTCTCAAACGGTAGTTGATGGTACTATATGAGTCTAGTACCCATACTAAGTGCAGGTCAGGTCACAGAAGGTCGGTATACACAAAAACCATATATAGTTCATGTGACACATATTTTATAGGTCGTTTTGGACGTAGGATTCGATGGTGACGTTTGTTTTGTCATATGAAGTTAATTAGGTGAAGGTTATAACAAGGTCAGGTAAAATTAGGTCAAATTTTGAAATAAACATTTTTTTTATAGCAAACATAATAATGTCAATGATGTCAATTCTCTTCCAAATAATTGTAAGGTAACGGTATTTTGGTCTGATAAAAACGAAGATTTTTTTGCGCATTAAATTGAGATGTCAAGTTTTTAAACAATAATGAGCTAAAACAATCGAAATAACTACAATTATTAATATCGCGGTCTTGATACTTTGACGTCAGGACCATAGCAATTTTGGTGGCCGATGATGACGCTGATGCGGAATTTGCCATTTCGTGTTAACGCCATTTCTTCATGAATCTCAATCGGAGCGTCTCGGTAGTAATTTGTTTCGGAAATTCTGCCTTAGCTGCATCCAAGTCAGGCACGTAGCCAGGCTTTCATTCATGGAGGGTCCATGGCACATTTTCAGCTACCGGGGGGCGGGGGGCTTATCGTTATAAGCTTAAATTAGATAGAATATAAGTGGATGCTCGAGAATTATCTGCACGAGCGTACAGCGTGAGTTTTTTTTTTATTTCGAGCAGATCTCTTGGTACAGGATATTGAGTGACAATGAAGCTGTCATGTTCCAAGTATCAATATTTTGGAAATTTTGACTTGATGACCTCTGGTGACCTCATTTTTGACCTGAGCGAAAAAAATGACCGGACTAGTTTCGAAATTATTTTTGACGAGCTTTCAAACGTTTTTTTCTGTTTTCCGCTAAGTGCCATTGGAGCCGAGTTGAAGGGGGTGTCGCCGAGCACCGGCACAGCGCGGGTTAAGTGACTGCGCTCTTTCGTTCTATTTGTGTGGTTGGGTAGCTTTGGTCAGATGGTGTGCGGGATACGAGTCGAGCTCTGCGGTCCATATTTTAAGCCGGCTGAGTGGATGGCAGCGGGGATGGGAGACATCAAATAATGCTGCTTCATCCTCAATTCATCAGCTTAATGCGCCTTGCCTGTTCCCAATGCAAGCCGAGTCGCATGGAACCAAGGAGACGGTTCAACAGAGGGGCATCAGCCATTAATGTTTTGTTGACGTTCACGGAATCACGGAGTGAATCCGTGAAAGTGAACCACGGAGGCCTGATGCCTCCGTGATTTGATTTGGAGGCTACGCTTGCCCAGCCACGCGTCTCAGCGCGTCCGGCACGGTCTGGAACAAGTCACGGCCAGCGTCACGGCGGCTTCTGGTCTGTGCTTTACGAAGGCCGCCGAACGTGGAGTGGAGAAGATCGTCCCCGCCGGTCAGTCTCCCCGCCGGCGGTCAAGTCGAAGGCATTTCGACCTAAGTCCATTTAATTGACCGGCCGTTAGTTAAGCTGGCATCGCAAAGTTGAGGCGGCTTTTGTGAAGACTTGTATTACCAAAGAACGGTCCGTTGCTCTCCTCCGCGGCTTGTGAACGCACTGGAGAATGGCGATTAGAGGCGATTTATAGCAATTTCTGCAAACCGTGTGCGCTCTCTGAGCTGCTATCCTCCTGCTATATCCAGCCGCTCTTGGCGGTGGCCGTGGGCGGGAGCCGCCGTGATCTGTGGGCGAGTGATCGAGCCCCAACTAACCATCGTGGCGTCGCTCCCGGCCGCTGGCCCCCCGGGGAGTGTATTTCCGAAGCAGATCAGCTCCCAGGGCATCTGACAAGCCGGATGTCTGATTTCGTCTGAGAGCTGTCTGATTTCGTCTGAGAGCTGTCCGGCTCGGAGCGGTGATCGCTGTTCTGAGTTTCTTGTTGGTGGCGGCGGGATGGAGTCGCCGATGGGATCCGGATTAGTGTCGGTAGGCGGATAATGCCTGCGAGTGGTGTCCGGTCGCCAGATTCTGGAGCGACATCCGCCACGAGCCGTGTTTTTGCAGAGCGGACTGCTCTCTCTGTTATGTCCGTTGGAATATGTCTGATGAAATGAACAGCATGTAGGAGAGGCTTATTGCATACTCGCCCAATGTCTGCTTAAATTGCGTCTGTAAATGGAGGTTCTCCATCGCAGCAGCCTTGTGCTATGGGGAGCACGTGCAATTATAACTGATCACCAGGGCAAGGAATGTGCAATCAGTTCAAGCTCAAATGTAAGATAATTAATGTTCAGTTCATTGACTTATTGCAGGTGTGCGCCTGCAATATTGCCTTACATGTGAATTTATTTATTGAATATGGCGTGTGTTGTGTTCCAAAATACACGGAGTCTGTTGTTACCCCCGAAGCGTCCAACAGTAATAACGGTGAAAATACCTAGGTTATGAGTGGGTCCGCCCCTGAACTACTCTGGTCCTGATCCTTGTCTTACCCTCGGGCTCCAACCCTGACCCTGACCCTGACCCTGACCCTGACCCTGACCCTGACCCTGACCCAGGCCCTGACCCCGGCCATAACCTTAGCCCTGACCCGTACCCCGGCCCTAACCCCGGTTCTGACCCTGGCCTGGACCCCGGCCCTGACCCTGACCTCAGACCTAACCACTGCCCTGGCCCTGACTGTTCCCTGACCTCTGACCTCTGACCCCGACCCTGACCTCTCGCCAGGTGGTGACCAACTCGTGCCTTCTGAAGGAGGTCGACCTGGCCACCATCACCAAGGAGGAGCTGGCCTTCTCTGCCCCGTTCAGCCTGCAGGTCCGCCGCAACGACTATGTCCAGGCCTTCGTCACCTACTTCAACGTCGAGTTCACCAAGTGTCACAAGCGTGTCGGCTTCAGCACAGGTGAGTTGGCCGAGCCGCCGCCGACTAAGGGGAGGAATTTGTAATTGTGCTGCGCTGACGATTGAGGGTTCCCTGTCTAATGATTTAGGGCTGCTGGAGTGGGGTTGTTTGTCGGTCAGATACTTGTTTTAGACAGGTGAGCTGTCCTCTCATTGCTGCTTGTTGATGTCTGTGCTGATGCTTAGGTAGCTCGGACATGTTTGTATTGGTTGTGTTAGAATCGTCTTTCTGTTTGGTATTGCCTTATTCGCCATCGTTTGTTAAGCGTGTCTTACATATGATGTATGTGATCTTTATAAAGCATCGGTTACCATGTGTGGTTTGCCTTGTAACGCTGGCAGTCGCGATCGCCTTATCCCCAAGTCGGCCTTAAGTAACATCATCATTATTTCTAGCTTAGCCCGAATCATTACGGTCGTCGTTTGTTGTGGTTATTGGTCATCTGGTGCCGGTGGGGTGTTTTTGCCAAGGCTGCCCGGCGGACGGGGGGGGAGCAATCGGCGCCCGCGGGTGTTGCCCCCCCCCCCCCCCCCGTGTCCCCAGCGGCTCATCTGACCTGTATGCACCGACCTATTGTAGTAGCGGTGTCTGTTGCGCGGTATTCTGCACTGTTCCCGGGAGCCCGACTGCCGGCACCCGGTCCCGCATGGAAGTGGCATTATTTTTTTTATTCTTAGTAATTAATAGACCGCGGGAGTTTTTTCATCAGTGGTTAATAGACCTCGGAGTCGATCAAGAGCGGCTTTTAGTACAGCGGAGACGAAACATTTCGGATAATGACCGAAACAAAACAAATTGTTTTAGATACTGTCGCCGCTCTACTGTCGTTGCGTGTGTCATTCGCGGAGCCTGGCAGTACGGCGACTCTCATGTCGACTAAAGCTGGGCGGGTAGTGCGGGGTGGTGGTGGTTTCGTTTCTGGACGCCCCACTGGCCCCAGTTGGCGGGTCTTGTCGATGACGCGGTGGCAAGTACTGCATGTAACCGCGACCGACTGACTTGTCTACACCAGGACGCTGTGACAGAGATCGGCAAAATCACACTGTCGGTAGCGGATAATTGTTGTCGGTCGTTATAAGTTCACAATTTTGAGTGATAACAAGCTTTGCATCAAATTTACTGGGTTTGTAAGAAGCGTGGCAGAAACGGTGCAAGCGATCTGTGGCACTACATTCTCCATGACCTGCCGGTGCTCCGTTGCCGGCACAGTGTGATTTTACCGATAGGTTCCCCGGTCCTGCCCCACCCAGTTGGAGCCGGCTCCCTGACCCGCGCCGTTCTGACCTTTCAGCGCCAGCCAGCCAGTACACGCATTGGAAGCAGACTGTGTTTTATATAAACGATACTATCACGGCCAAGGTGGGCGAGAATATCGAAGGAGTGTTCTCTTGCTCGCCGAACCCGCGCAACAACGTGAGTACCGGGCGGCGCGGCCGTGACCTGACCTTGACCCGGTGACCTGACCTGACCCCCAGCGCCGGAGGCGCGCTACACTCACTGGAAGCAGACGGTCTTCTACACGACCGATTATCTTACGTGCAAAGTGGGAGAGACCATCGACGGGGCGTTCTCCATGAAGCCCAACGCTAGGAATAATGTGAGTGGTGCTGTGTGCGGCGCGGTCGGAGGGACCGGAGACGGCGCACACCGGGCGGATTACCGGCTCTAGCACGACACGGGGCAAAAAAATAAAGTTTGAAGAGATGCTATAAAATCTATAGCGCGTTGTTCAAAAATTTTCGTACTACAATGCCGTCCAAAGAAAGAAAACCGTAAGCGCTATCCACCTAACTCTTCACCAGAGCGTTTTAGAGGTTTTTGAAGTTTATGCTGAAGCAGGATGATTAACACATAACAAATTGGCATTTAAATGATCGTCTTGATGCAAAGGAATCGCTGATGCATTTTTGTATTTCAAAAATATGTATATTTGATAATATAATGCTAATTGTTTTCTTCCATTGCTAAAGAATCAAAAGTTATGTAGATCTGTCGAGGCAAAAAACGTATGTCACCACGAAGTCTCTTGGGTGGTGGTTACGGTCTCTCTCCTTGGTCAGTAGGAGCTAAGAATTGATGGCAAATAAACGTATACGCTTTTCTCCCTCGCTTGTATCCTACGTTTTCAGAGCCTTCGACCACACATGAAGCGTAAGTGCGCATTACGTTTTTTCTCCCCTTGTCATTGAGACAAGCATTTCCCCAAAATGACGACAAAAAACCGTATCTTGCACAGTAACAACAGAAAATGAATGTATGAATGAAGGAATGGTGTATTTTCATGTGCTTCGTCTCGTTCGTTTCGTAACCAGAGACAATCTGCATTTACGACTGCGTGTGGAAGAAAGCACTGTATGCAAAGATGGCGCGACTCGGAATCACCGGCTGCAATACCTGCTGGATTAAGGCGGCTCCTTAGTCCGACCGCCGAGCTCGCGTCCGCTGAGCAGCAGCCAATTCGGACCCACCGGTGTTCCAAGGAGAGCATGCCTCAGGGCAGCGTCCTAGCACCCCTGCTGTGGCTGCACTACGTGGACGACATCAACGAAAAGCGCCAAATATCCAATGGCGCCAAATAACCAAGTAGTTGCGGGCGCCCTTAAAACCAAATCATCATCAGAAGGGGTGCCATGGACCCTGTTCGCTGCTGATGTCGCTCTCCTGGCCATAGCCCGCCCTCCTGAAGAGTACGAAACCCGCTTCTAACCGTGCCTGGACGCCATCGATGCCTGACTGGAGCGCTGGAAGGTGTCCCCCAGCGTCTCGGAAGTGTAATGCGGTCCAGTTCTCCATCGAGGAGAGCGGCGGTCGAGTGAAGGCAAACCTGATGGTCCGTGTACCACAGCTGTCCTATACCAAGAACCCCACGTTCCTCGGCGGGCATGAAGCTGCCTCCCCCCCCCCCCCCCCCCCAGCTGACCCTTTTCGACCACGTCGAAGACTTAAGGGCTGTCCAAACGACGTGACGTGTCATCACTGGCTGGATCCGGTTCCCCTGGAGATGCGCCCTGCTCACCGAGGCTGGTTTCCCCTGCTGTCGCTGCTCACCAGGCAGATCGCCGCCGTTGAGTACCAAAATATGTTGCGCCTGTCACTGGGAAGCATAGCCCGCGTGATAGCTGAACGCATCACACGGCCACCGCTCAACTACACGGCGTGGACCTCCTGGATTAAAGCCTACAACGCTGCCGTAGTGGACGGACGCCCCCCGTCATCGATTATTTATTAAGACACATCTCTGCACCATAAACATTGCATCCGACTCGTGAGACAGTAGATCTTGACTCGAGGGACTCTGGCATCGACATTCGGTAACGTCCCCAGAGAGGACATGGCGCTCTTCTGCACCTGTCCCCCGCCGTGGCAAGGCTAGTCAGTCACAAGTCGTTACTAGCCTCCCGCACCCGACCTGTGACACCGACTCTACGGAGGCCCACCGCGTGGCCGCACTGCTTGCCATATAGCCCCTCTCACCTGCCAACGCCACCATATGGTCGGACGGCTCGGCGGCAGAACGGACGTGGAACGGAGGGGCAGGAGCCATTGTCCAGCTTCTCCCTGTTCTTCTCCTGCACTCCACTCGCCGTCCCGTGTTAGGAGGGCGGTGACGCGGGCGGGCGTTGTTGCTGTTGTTGTTGTCGTCCCCGCGGGACGGCCTACGACCGGCCGTAGCCTATCGTCGACTCTCGGTGTCTTAGGTGGCCGCCACGGCCCCGCCGTCTCGCAGCTGCGTCGGGTCCGGGTGGATCGTCCCGAAGATGCAGAGACGTGTGCCCGCCAGGTGGGGGTGCCTCAGCAGCACATGCTCTGGCGTGTCAGGCCCTTCTCAGCACGTCTGACAAAGCGCCGCCGGGCACGCGAGGCCGCCGCACTGCTAACAGTCTCGAGTCGAGTGACGGACGGTCCTATGCAGGTAGCTTCTTGAAAACCCCCAGTGACCCGCTCGCAACTGATGCATGTTCACGGCGTCTTCCCCCGTACTTCTGTGAGGACCGGCTTCGGGAATAGGCCTCCCAATGATGATGATATTGGGTTTTAAGGCGCACCGACACACGGTGTCAGACGGCGCTTATAACTGCCTAGCTAGCGATCAGTGGCAATATACAGTGGGAAGAAAAATGAAATTAGTGAGCCGCCTATCACCCCGGACGCCCTCAACAATTTATTTGTCAACGTCGGACCTGCGACATCAACCAGCGTTCCTCCAGCTACCAGGCCCGTGCACCGTGCACCGTGCACCGTGCACGCTAGGTTGCCCCGTGTGACTACCAGTTCGTTTAAGATTCAGCCTGTAGATTTAGATACGCTGTTTGCCACACTACTATCGATGAAATCGTCCACTTCACTAGGCAACGATGGTATCAGCATGGTTATGCTCCAGAAGTTCTTTCTCTGTTTCGGTGACGTGCTGCTTGATGTGGTGAACTCCAGCCTCCACACTGGTGTCGTCCCCGCGTCCTGGAAACAAGCGCTAGTTATACCTATCCCGAAAGGTAAAACGCCCAAGAAACCTGCTCATACTCGGCCGATTTCAATTCTACCGGCGATCATGAAGCTTGTTGAAAAAATTGTTCAGACGCAGCTCAACGAATACCTCGAATCAAATAATCTGTTGTCGTGCCATCAGTACGGATACCGCAAACAGCACTCGACAGAAACAGCGCTTGGCATTATCAAAGAAAAGGCCCCTCAGGCAATGGACAGAGGAGAAATTTCCATCCCCTAGTCTTGCTCTATCAATCAAAATGTTTTGATGTAGTGCCACACCAGAACCTTTTGAACAAGCATAGCACTTACGGCATAGGTACAGAGTGGTTCGACAATTACCTGGCCGGTCACACTCGGCAGGTGATGATCCGCGGCGCAGATGGTACGACCATCAGGTCTGCCCTGAAATCCAACACAATCGGCGTATACCAGGGTGGATCGCTGAGCTGCGTTCTATATTCCCTTTTTTCCAACGGCCTAGACCTTCATGTGAACGATGGTGTCACATTGGTTCAATACGCCGATGATGTTCAGATCCTCATCAGTGGCAAGAAACAGGAGTTACCACGGATGATGACACAGCTAGAAGACAACCTCAGCTCACTATTTCAGTGGTTCTGCCACCATCGGATGAAGGTTAACGAAAATAAAACTCAGATGATTGTTTTGGGTACTGCTGCCATGCTTCGAAACGTCTCTACTGTGATCTTGTCATTCAATGGTTCCCGAATTCACGAGTGCGAGGTGGTCAAAAACCTAGGTGTTATGCTAGATCGGCACCTGAGCTACCAGCCACATATAGACGCTCTTAACAATAGATGCACCGGCATGCTGATGGCGTTGAACCACGCACGTCATGTGATTCCGAGCAATATTCTGGCGACATTAGTTCAGGCTCTCGTAATATCCGCGATTCGATACTGTCTAAGTGTGTATGGAACATGTAACAACACCCAGATTCAACGCATCCAAAAGATCATTAACTTCGGTGCGCGGGTAGTGAGTGGAAAAAAACGTCATGATCGTATATCTGATGTCGTGCAAAGCCTTGGCTGGTTGAGCGCCAAACAGCTTGTAGAGTACCACGCAGTGTGTATGGTGCGTTCAGTGGTGGTGGCCCGTCAACCAGAGGGCATATTCAGTGCCATCGGACCACCTACCAGCCAGTGTCACTCTCATGAAACCCGACATGCCAATCATCGATAATTGCCTCGCATTAGGACGGAAACTGGAAGGCGACGACTCTGCAACCGCGGAGTCAAAATGCTGAACGCGTCACAAGTTTATGTCACCGATCACCAGTTCCGCAAGAACCTTCGACGTCAACTGCTGTCTCGGAAATCTGCTGGCAAATGACTGTATTTGAATGAATGAGTGCATGAATGGTGTTGTGCAACTGGTATCCGACTACAGTCCCAACTATGACGTGCAGCAATGAAAAGCCGCCGTGTCGTGGATATGTTGCAAATATATCTGATGATGATGATGATGAAGCCTGACCGATCGTTTACCAAATCGGGTAGCACATTTTTTAATTTACCAAAAATTTGGTAGCCGATTGACATATCTACCAAAGGTTAACAGAGGAACCACCCAACCAGACTGGGGATCCGTACGTATAGGTCGACGGGCAACCACTTAGGCAGACATAAGAACTACGCAAGCCACCCGAGGGTCTTCTCGAGCCTCGAGGCTACTGAAGGCCCTTAAAGCCGAATAATTCCAAATTGAACCCATTTCCCTCATGTGATTGACCATGCATCGCACGGGCATATCGATTAACTTCGACAGAGGGCTGTTTAATAGCTTTCTGTCAAATTAATATCTTTCTGAAGTCAACTGAAGCAGACTGAGGGCAATTCGTTATACTCCACTACATATTTTTCGGAATGTTACATGTAAAATAAAACAGTGTTCTCTGATCGTGAAAAAGAACCGCACATTTTTTTTTTGTGATGAAGCCACAGGCAAAAGAAAAGGGGGATATTTTCTTACTTTTAGGACGGCACACATTTTTGGCAAAACACAATGAGTCAGTGATAGGTTTTCCGATTTTTTTCTTCGATTGAGAATAATCAATATTATCTTTAATTCTCTTCTTACATAGAAAGCAGCATTGACTCGTTTACATCGGATAGGTACTCAGATATTGGGATACAAAATGTAAAGCTATTTCAACCGTAATGTCGGTTGGATAGCGAGAAGAGAGTAAATTCCAGCAAAACAATAAAGAGACCATAATTTTTGGACCAAACCAAACTTAAGAAAAACAATTTCCAGGACGATTAGTTGGGGATGGGTCGCGGTGATTGTAGTTACTTGTCAAACAGTCTCCTATGGTGGACCAAAAATTGGCGAAATATGTGAAAAAACGATCCTTATTATTAATTAATATAGGATGTTTTGTGTGCTGCCATTTACGTGTTAGTCTTATTAACAGTTGTGTCGATAGTGTACGTTGGAAGAAGCCTTAACCCTATTACTGTAGGCATGGAAATGATACAAAACGGTCGGGGAGGGGGGGGGGGGGGGG
>JARFNZ010199305.1:0-15429 GCA_031763405.1 Balanus nubilus
ATATTTGTTGCATATATATGTTCTATAGAGTTCATCGTTTCATTTCAGTGTACATAAATATAAGGATAAAGTGTTAGAGAGAAAGGAAAGACACTGACAAAGACACAGAATAATGGTGAACAAGAGAACCGGCTACGAACGAAAGAACAAAAAAAAACACGAAACGAATTGACGACGGACGGACGAACGGATGAACGAACGGATGTATGAATGAGCCAATGAATGAATGGATGCATGAATGAATGAATGAATCAATTAATTAATGAATGACTGTTATATTGGTTTTCATCACTATACTATGAACATTATGAACCCAAATGCTCGAGTAACGTGTTGCGGTACCACTGCAGAGGTGGATAGTCCCCGGCTGGCGGTGGTCGGCGCCGTGCTGCCCAGCTCGCGCCGCGTCAGTGCCGCCTGCCTCTCTCAGCGGCTTGTCACCTCCGACCTCTCTGACCGCATCTCCCTGATGGTGATGCAGTGGGGCCAGTTCCTCGACCACGACCTCTCGCACACGCCCATGAACACAGGTGAGTTCCTCTGTACCGTAGGTGAGTGGGTGGATACACAATGCCTATCATGTCCGACAAAGATTATCTCTAAAGTCACCCCACACAGCAAGCTTTGGAGCTTTCAGGAATACATCAGTGTATTTTATGTTCAATATAAATTCATTTTCCACAGGGTTTGGTATCTCAATTAATGTCGTGTTTATTTAGCTTTGTCAATGCGATCGTTTGATATCGAAAACCTTACGTCACACTAGCTGTCCCTATATCCGGAACAGCCTACAATATTTGGCATCAGATGGGAGGTGAACCGGTCTCCAGAAACGGTAACTGCCCTGATTAATGCAATAATTCGTAGTATCATTGTCTAAACCTGTTGGATTACCTGCTGATTGGAATCTCGGCTACCGTATCTGTTACCCCGTTCCGCTGCCGTCACGGGATGTACCGTTTTCAGCCACCCTGTACGGCAGTCCGATCTCGTGCTGCGGCCTGCCGGTGCAGCTGCAGCACCCGGACTGCTACCCGATCCCCATCCCCAGCCGGGACAGTCTGTACCGCGAGTACGGCCAGACCTGTATGGAGTTCGCCAGATCGGTACCGGCCGTACACAATGGATGCGGACTGGGTGAGTCTTTTTACAGCTTCCGTAATGAGCACCACTTTTTAATAACAGAGACGTTCAATGTTGGGTGGTATTCATTTGTGAATGTTGAGTTCTTGTGGTACTACCGGCAAGTCATCGTTGTGTAATCTTCAGGGACTCCATTTGTTGTGTTTGTCTCGCAAAAAGGCTACAGCTTCCACGATGTCGTGCCAGGAGGCGGGGAATTGTTCTGAGACATACCATTTAAAGTTCAGCCCGAGTTTAATTACGTCGGGGTCAGCTACCTTCGGCGGGGATTAATTGCACCCTTTAACGACTCTATTCGAGGAGGGGGACAGCAGTACATTATCGTCCATGCACCAGGCCCCAGGAGGTAATCATTCAGTCTGGGACGTGTCGGGTAAGCGCGTTCCGTGGGCGGGCACCATGGCGCGTCTATTTCCCACTCCATCACAGAGGCATACCTAAATTGGACCGGGAACCATCAGGACGACTCCCTGAATAATTTGTCATAGTTCTCGCCCATACACATCCATACTGCGACACAAAACGTGGCGGGTTTAGTGAATGGGCAGAAGAACCTACCATAAAACGCATTATAAAACAAAGGCTTTTGAGAAGCGCCGCATCGTACATGTCCAAGCAGCATAAAACAGCGGCTATTAACACACAAACTACTGAATGCAGCTGGCCAAAAACTCGAAACTAGAAATCTGTCTGCGGAAGAGTTCCATGGGATGGCATTTCACAGTCTGTGTTAGGGCCTATTGTGTTCGATAGTCATTAAGAACAGGTGCGCATAGGATGTGGTTAAATCCTTTACGCTCGCTGGTCCCTAATGTCATACACGCGTCACGATGCGACGGCGAAGGAAACACGCTCAAAAGACACATTAAAAAGACTTCATGGGTAATGGCACATCGCCAAAATCCGCCTGTAGCAAAACCACCTAAATCAGGGCACCGTTCAGTAACCGCTAGTTTTATCTGTTGATGAGCTTGAAACGAATGCGTTTGTAACATGTGTGTAACAAATTAACAACTTCCCTGTCTGTCTCTAAGACACCCACAAACAGATCAATTATGTGACATCTGTCACATGAACAACTGATGTATATTTGATCCCGCAGGTCCCAGGGAGCAGGTGAATCAGGTGACCTCGTACATAGACGGCTCAGTGGTGTACGGCAGCTCGGTCGAGGAAATGAACCAGCTCAGGCAGCTCGAGGGAGGCCAGATGAAGATGACCAACAACCGGCTTCCCACCACGGACGACGAAGGCGGCTGTATTCGACAACGCAGGGATGTCAAATGCTTCCAATCGGGTAAGTCCATTGATATCAGTGTCATCGGTGAGTTAGGTACTTACTTCTTCAAGTCTACGTTTGACGTTAATATTATGCAGCTGGGCGCCGGCAAGTGCGCAATTCGGGCGCCCTAACTCCCGAAATTCAATAAATCAAAATACAACATTTTCGGCTGCATCATTGTACTTTCATATAATCATTATACATTAACCAATCTGAGCTAATCCTAAAGGATAAAACAGCCGAGGCTTTATACACGGTGGCGAAAATTATATCAATTTTGCTGGAAGTGCTTGTGATGAAAATACCCGACAAAAATGTTATCCTTATCACGATAATGGAAACGACCTATTCGCTTCTCCGATGTAATCAGTTTAATGACAGCATGACTTGCAGTTACGAGTCGCATGCGTTACCATTTTTTTTGTGGATGATGGGTCTAACAAGCACAAACTAGTGTGAATGCCCCAGCGAGGTATTCATTACGAAAAGTTAAATTGGTAAAAATAAACAGGTAGCATAGATTTGTAGCACCTACCAATATATTCCAAAAGAAATCACGAACATGGAGAAACGAATACACATATATTGTGCTGCTTTGGTATGCAATGGGCTGGCAAAATAATAATCATGAGACCGTTAAATTCCGTCTCCAGATCGAATTATCATATGGTATATTGAGGCAATGCTTGAAGAAGCGCCGAAGTCTTCGGTGTTATCGTCTTATATCATATTGAATTATTTGGTGCTACCGCTGACTGCGTTGAATAAGGATGTAGTCACTGATGCTGTTCATTTGTATTTTGTCGCGGTCTTTTTTATGATGTGAATGCTATTACGCTAAGTATTTGGTGTTACTGATTTATATTGAATGGCAGTCTCCGGTGTTATTTCTTTATTTTGTATTGTAATCTTCGGTATTGCTGTCATTAGATGCTTGTTGCAGTTTTAAGTGGTATTGCCTTGTGCTATGTTACTGTTACCAATGCTATGGGGTCCCCGGAATAGACCATGTAAAAACACGTTACTATAGTCCATTTATTTTCCAAAGGCGTCCGAAGTGCCTTACGCAAAGAATCGCCTATATTTCCAATACAAATTAATACAATTTCAAGTCGCTGGTAATTTTTTGATAGGGACTTTTACATTGTTTGCACGGGACAATTCGAAAAACCTACTTCGGCTCGTGCGCCTTTTGAAAAAAGTAGACTATAACTGTTGCTTTAACGGTGAAAGAGGACACACCCTAATTGGATTCAGCTACCTAGGCACAGTGGGGCGCATGGAAGCTTTTAAGGCACCTGAAATTGGCTTGTCCACTCTTTTGATATCAGCATGGGTGTCAACGACCTTTATCAATTACACGCCGTTACACACCGTTACACGCTCGGTTACACGCTGATGTTTTCAGCAGCTCCTTAAAGTGACAAATGTGGTAAAGCAACAAATCTTTCTAGCGTTTAGGCATCGCTTCTTAATGTCAGAAATTGCTGGGAAGGCCACACCGACATTGAAAATCCAGTTCCATTTAATCATTCGTTCCTCAAACCGCCCAACCCCTCCCCCGGCCCCCAAACGCCCTGACATTCCTCTGACCCCCTCGTGTCCCGTTCAGGAGACATCCGCGTGAACGAGCAGCCGGATCTCACCACTCTGCACACAATGTGGCTGAGGGAACACAACCGGGTGGCCGGGCGACTGCAGCGGTACTGTGGCGGATGGAGCGACGAGAAGTTATTCCAGGTGAAATATGACGGCGCTGATGGCCGTCAGGGCGGGACGGCGCCAGCCGTGACGGAAGTGGCGACTGCCGGTAGGGCCCGCACGGTCATTAGTGAACCGTGCACGGACACCGCTGTGTGAATGTCGGTGCAGAGGGAGGGTGCACGGAGGCAGGGACCGGCGGATTCCTGAGAGCGGAAAGCAGTGTCATGAGGAGGAATGATGGAAGCTTGCCGTAGACATTCCGAGACTTTCCGGTTCCCAAGCAATAAAAGCAGGGCATAAATTACTGCATGCGAAAAAATAGCCAATGCTGAGGTAGCATCCCGCACATAACAATTATTTTGGTATGCTGGCAGCTTTTATAGTTCAATTCGCTGCAGATTTATGTAAGCCTTTAAGCTCATTAAGTTAAACTAGCTGTCTCACCAGGACACTCATCTACTCTTGGACTAAGACACAGGGACACAAATTTACTTTAAATTGTTATCTAGCAAGTATTTTGATACCACGGTACATTGCGCTGACACTTAAATCTTGAAAATCACATATAAGGTAATGTTTCACTGCCTGACGACTGCCAACGGGTTCCATTCTGGCAGGAGTCTCGTCGACTGGTCTCTGCCATGCTGCAGCACATCACGTACAGCGAGTGGCTGCCGGTGGTGGTCGGCGGAGAGCTGATGGCTCAACAGGATCTGGAGCCGCTGGAGGCCGGCTTCTACCACGGTTACAGCCCAAACGTGGACGCCACCATCGCAAACGTATTCGCTACAGGCGCAATGAGGTACCGTGAGGCCGTGTATTTTTAATGGTATCTACTCCTCGTGGTTCCGGTCAAAATGGTCACTTGCTCGGTTCAGTTATTCGTCGCTTCTGAAATAATTTTGAAATGTTCGGTTTTAACAAGCCCGATGCCATCCGTTAATTGTTACTTTCATGTTTCGTGAAGATGCGCTGGACATTGGATATGTTGCGTGTTGATATCCCGTGCGTGTTGACCGGTGCGCTGCTATCGACAGGTTCGGCCACACGCTGGTGCCGGACCATCTGATGCTGTTCACTCCGTGGCACACCAAGCTGGCCGGAGTGTCGCTGCAGAAGAGCTTCTTCAGGCCCCACTCGCTATACCATCCCGGCAGAATAGATGAATACATGGCCGGTACGTACACAATACACACAGAACGTAGCCGGTACGTATGTACATACACATGACACATGGGCGCTACTGGGATGCATCGCGGTGATTCGCCCGTTGAAGATGCAATCAAACGTTGGTGAGCTCATGTACAAGTCCCGATGCTTCATAAACGTGTGACAGAAACGTTGTGGCTCAGCCGGTTTCGTTGGCGTCATTTAGGTGTGTATTTTACCATAAATTTTTGTCATAGGTGTTACCATGGGCTTGGGCATTCATGGCTTGATTGGGAGGCTAACTGTTCCTAGTGATGCATTATGGTGTCTTTATAGTCTCTTCAGATGTTGATTTGAATCTGGATAAGAGCGGTGGGCCTTCAGCTCTGTAAGTGCACCACTACAGTGGAGATTTAATGCGTCCCGTATGTATAGACCCAATTAGAGAAGTGCCAGTCTGAGTGCCATTAAAGAGCAGGTCATTTCCTCTTCCTGTGACGTCATACCACGCCATCCAGTAACGACCGTGCAACGCCGGCCAGAGAGCCATCATGACCCCAGGCTGTCATCCCCGACTCAGGACCACAATATAAAGTGCCGTTGATGGCTTGATAGCTAGACAGTCTGTCAAATTCAGCTACCATATATACCATATATAGGAACTGTCGTGAGTATATAATCGGTGTCTGTCAAGCCAACGAACCCCATAATCCACATCGAACTCCTAAACACTCCGTTTCCCAGGTCTGGCGAACGCCAACAGCAGTGAAGCCGACAACTACCTGGTGGACACGATCCGAAACAAACTGTTCTCCCGGCTCGGTAGCGGCTTCGGACTGGACCTGGGAGCGCTCAACATCCAGGCAAGTCCCATCCGGCCCACCCCACATCCACGCGCCGTCCAGTGACCGTCACCAACGTCGAGCCTGGGACTGGCAGCGCGTTCTCAGCGGCCCGGAACATTACGGCCCGGCGTGACACTGAGTCGGTGGCGGCGACTATCGTCGGTCCCACCCAGCTGCTATACGACACCGTAATCATGCTGTCACGGGACGCGGCCACGGCGCGCTCCGCCGGGCTAAATGAAGCATGAGCCATTTTTTGCGCAAATGACGAGCATGAATGTGAGTGGATAGCCTGGGTCATGACCGGCGAGACAGTGTCCCACGGCACGTAAATTACACGTACATACATCGCGGGGCACGTTGAACTCAGTTCCCCCCACGAGCCAGTGAGGGACGGCTGAGGCGGGGAGAGGGGGGGGGGGGCTTCCTGTGGCCCGCGGCGCAGCGCGCGCCGTCACGCTCGTAAAAACGAACAGAGGTGCGCTGCTCAGGTTGTGTGATTACCATTGCGACCTTGGCGGAGGCCACGCGCCATCGGTCGTCAGTGCGAGAACGGGTGAGGGACAAGTGTTTTCAGAGGAGCATCAACTCCTTTTGGAATGAGGATTCTACTATGTGGTAAACTAACCACAACTTGGCAGGCCGACGTAGGTGACAATTTATCGTGCATGGTTTGTCTTTACGTGTGTAGGCGTCAAATGTGTTTCCAGTTAAATGACATGATTTCATGGCAGAGGTGAAAGGTCGCAGGTAGCTGCAAGTAAGCATCGCACAGGATGTTAACAAAGAAGCCTTTTACACGCTGCTGATGCCGTTTTAGCAGCAGAATGACTCGACACTTTGTTTTGACTCTGGAAGCCGTGGCGGACACTGACACGTATGGTACTGACTTTGTCTAGGGGAGAGGGCCATGACCCCACAAAATGTTCGAAATTGGTCGGTAAAAATTGCACATCCATTGATGTAGAAAATCTAAGCAGCTTTCGCTGAAGAGAGTTTGTTTTAAATAAGCTAGCAATGCGTACTTTAATCAAGCGAAGTACAATTAGTTTTCAAAAGCTGGGCAGACTTCTTGCAATTCGCATGCAAACCACATTTGGCCTTCCCCAAAGCAACGCTTTGAATCCGCCAATAAACTTAATGAATAATAGGGAAAAAAAACAAAATTCAACACCTGCCATGCCACGATAACACGGGAATAGTAATTCATGTCTTTGAATATTCCCTACACCATAACAATCGTAAACTAGCGTGTTCTTTTTGTATTCACTATATTTCTGCATGATCATGCCCAAAGGCTAACAGACGCCAGTCCGCGAAGAAGACATAGCTAAGTTTCTGTGACGTGCCTTCTGACCAGCTATTCGGTGTGCCCCTGCCACAGAGAGGCCGGGACCACGGCCTGCCCAGCTACATCCAATGGAGGAGGGCCTGCGGTCTGACTACCGTCTCCAGCTTCGGCGAGCTCAAAACGTTCATGAACCCTCTGGCGGTAGCCAAGCTGATCACCACTTACAAGTAATGAGCCGGAGCGTGTTCGGCACGCTAAACGCTCTGCAGCTTTTAACGAGTGAATTCTCGAGCTCCAGTTTTTTTTTGTCGTCTTCCTTAACGTCATCATTGTGATATATTGCATAGTTTTGGATTATATTGCCCCATGCTATGCATCAGTTCCATGTCTCATATTTCATGACGATATAAAATACCGCAAAGAATGCGCAGCGTAAGCGTCATTACGATAATAAAAGCCTCGGCGTCGAATGACTCGAACTTCATGCCGGGTCCGCGGGATGGCAGCACCTGGTTGTCCGCTGACGGTGGCGCCACCTCCACTGCCCTGCCGCAGGGACCTGGCCGATGTGGACCTGTACGTCGGAGGTTTGCTGGAGACGCCGATAGACGGCGCCCTGGTCGGGCCCACGCTGGCCTGCCTGATGGCGAACCAGTTCCAGACGCTGAGACAGGGAGACCGCTTCTGGTACGAGAACGGAGACGAACGACACTCGTTCACTCCAGGTCAGTACCTCTGCCGCAAGAACAAACAGAACTTCCCCGATCTAGGCATCAGAGCATTAAGGGAGTTTCCGAAATTTGGATCAGGTGCAAGATGTTTTTTTTGTTGCAATATTTGGCAAGATTGCAGCTTACAGCAACTCGTAAAATAGAATCGTCATACCAATCACCATTCCCAATGTATATATTCCGTCTTTGAATGACCAAACAGATTATATAATATCTGACGCCTGTGAAACTTGCATCGTGCCCAAGCCGGCTTCAAACGTGCTACTATGCGGCCTCATACTGCCTTTGTGCATGCCGATGGGCGTCACAGTGAGGTCCATGTGTGCAGTATGGTAATGTCGCGACACTCCCTGACCTGGCTGACCGGAGCTTCCCCGTGCTCTGAACCGACAGCCCAGTTGACCGAGCTGCGTAGGGTCACGCTCTCCAAGGTGATCTGCGACAACTCGGCCTTGGCCACCGTCCAGACCAACATCATGCTTAAACCGGACGACATGTGAGTGGGCGACAGGAGACAACAGTCGTGGAGCGACGATCCCACTCACATATTGTGTTAACAGTGACATTTATGGCCGGATTATTCTGATTCATTGAACCTAACGATACAATAACTGTCATATGTTCAGGGTTGTGCTCGACTCAGATTTTGACTGACTCGATCTGATTCATTTCTAAAGGATTCTGACTCAACTCTGACTCATTTCCAGATGACTTTGACTCAAGCAGTTGAGCAAAGGTTTTGACTCATTTACTTTTACCCCTGGTATAACTCTGGCTCATGGAGATGGTAAAAGTTTCTTGAGTCTTGACTCATTTTTTGACTGAACAACACCAATAACTTGTTTGCCGAGGGGGTCGTCCTGGATGTTTTTAAATCGATTATTTCCATGTAACCCCATAAACGCAATGTTAAATCTGCAAAATTGTCGAGAGAAAAAAACCTGCGATCTCAAGTCACTGCATTATCTCATTTGACTCAAGAGAATAAGTCGGTTCAACTTGGATTTGAGCTGCGTCCAGATGACTCATCTCTGACTCAAGACACAATGCGTGCGATCTAAATCTGACTCAACTTAACACCTACTTTTTGCTAACTGACTCGATTCTGGCCAAACATATTTGAATCAGAATTGAGTCAAATTTGACTGAACGACTCTGAGTCGAACACAACCCTGCACATGTATGTAGTGTCTGAATAATCTTCCTAAGTGTTTCATATTTACCATCTGCAAACAATTGTCATTTGTTAAACTTGCACATAAAAATACCTGCGCAACACCTTGGCTGAGCAACGCTCACTGGCACATCACCTCGACTCGTCACCTCTGATCCTGTCTCTCCATTCACAGGAAGAACAAGCGGGTGAAGTGCCGTCAGCTGCCCGGTCTGGACCTGCGCGTCTGGGCCAGCCAGCTGGGCTGTCCCGTGCCCACCAAGCGTCCGACCCGGCCCGACTGGCGACCCGGCTCCGTCCGACCTCCGCCCTTCTGGCCCGGCGGCAGACCGGGCGGCGGACCCACACCATTCCCGGGCTCACCGACCACCGGCGGGGCGGGCCGGCCCGGGACCGGTTACCCTGGACAGGCGTCAGGACCAGGACCCAACTACTGGCCCGGTCGGCCACAGCCCGACCCGGTACCGATCCCCGTCGGAATGACCGGACCCGGCCAGACGGCAGGGTCCATGGAGACTAGCGAAGAGTCGGAGGGACCAGAGGTCGACCCTAGCTTTGGGCAGATGCCTCCTGGACCAGCCCCTACACCAGCACCAGCGATGACAGCGGGGTGGATGAGCAGCGAGTCTTCTGGAATAATATCAAGCGGCGTAACATCACCCACACAGGAGATCACAGGCAGTGTGGCTCCGGCCACCACACCTGCGGAGGTTACGGATAACAGCGAGGAGAGGCCGGTGTTCCCGGACTCGGAGCCGACAGAGCCAGTCCAGCCGACCGGGGCAGGCCCGTCCGGCGGGCCTGGGACCGGGGCAGACCCATCCAGCGGGCCTGGAACCGCCGACGGCCGGCCACCCAGCTGGCAGCCCCAGCCTCCGTCACAGGCGCCATCCGGGCCGCCGCCAGGCCAGCTGGTCACCGTGGATCCTCCATCTCAGCCGACGCCCGGACCAGTAGTGGTTCCTGTAGACCCTCCTGTGCTGCCTCCTTCACAATCAACTCCAGGTCCGATCCCGGGGCCAGTGGTCCCAGTAGACCCTCCGATATTTCCTCCCCCTAGGCCAGTAGTGATACCTGTGGATCCTCCATTCCTACCTCCACCGAAGCCCACTCCGGGGCCCGTGATCCCCGTGCCCGTGGATCCCCCAATCCTGCCTCCTGGTGGACCGCTGCAGCCTGAGCCGCTCCCTGTCGACCTTCCGGAGCAGCCGGGCCCACTGCCAACCCCCGGCCCCGACCAGCCCATCCACCCTTCCGTGCTGACCCCAGCACCGGCACCAAGCCCCGGGCCTGGTGCGGGGGTGCTGCCGCCAGTCCAGCCGCCGCTGCTGCCCACACCCGGACCCGAACAGCCCATCCACCCTCCCGTGCTACCCCCAGCGCCGGCACCAAGCCCCGGCCCAAACCAGCCCATCCACCCTCCCGTGCTACCCCCTGCACCGGCACCAAGCCCCGGGCCTGGTGCGGAGGTGCTGCCGCCAGTCCAGCCGCTACTGCCACCGCCCGGTTCCATACCTCCACTTCGCCCCGCCCTGACGATGTCGACGATATCTCCAGCCATGATGATGTCACCTATGAGGCTGACCATACCCGCGACGATGTGGCCCAGCGCTCCCGGCAAACAGCTGGTGATCGTCGCCGGAACGAGACCTGTGGTGACGATCATCCCCGTCCCGAGACCGGCCATCGGTCCCGCCTCCTCGGCCGTCTTCTTCCCGCCGATCGTTATCTTCCCCTCACGGCATGACGGCGGCGCGGGGGTGACGCGACCCGGATCCTCGGAGAGACCCACGACACCGCCGATAACGATGACGTCGAGGCCCACGTCGACGACCCAGGCGTCACTGACCGAGATGATGTCGGTGACGCCGATGACGTCCACGATGTCAGTGACATCAATGGCGACGATGAGACCCGTGATGCCGGTGTTTCCGCCGGGTTTCGATCCCGACTATCCGGTCATTCCGCCGGGGGAGACGATCGAGATCGAGCCGACCGACACAGGGCCGTCCGGAGGCGAGACGACGGTGACCATCCCGGACGTGGGCAAGCCCGACGTGGGGAAACCCGTCATTGATCCAGTGTATCCTGACTATGGTAAACCAGTCGTGGATCCCGAGTATCCTGACTATGGTAAACCAGTCGTGGATCCCGAGTACCCTGACTATGGTAAACCAGTCGTGGATCCCTACCCTGACTATGGTAAACCAGCCGTGGATCCCGAGTACCCTGACAATGGTAAACCAGTCGTGGATCCTGAGTACCCTGACTATGGTAAACCAGTCGTGGATCCCGGATCTCCCGGGCCGATTATAGACCCCGTGTACCCCGACTACGAATATATGGAAGGGGAAGCGGTCTCGGTGCCGACTTCGCCCACTGGCACCCCGAGCGGGTCGCCGGCACCACCGACCGACCCCGTCGCCCCAACACCAGACTTTGACTATCCGAACATCCCCGCCAACGAGACAATCGCCATAGAGCCGACTGATACCGATTACGTCGATGGACCCCCCACGGTAGTGTCGGTCCCAGACTCTGTACTGCCGGGATGGGGCGGCGAAACGCGTCCCACCTCGCCCCAGCTGGAGCCGTCCGTGCAACAGATGGGCTCCAGCACGGTCGGGTCGACCAGTACCATGAGCACATACCCCGCTATCAGCCGGCCAGAGGTAACGTCCTTCCTCACCGGAGCAACGCTGAGTCCTTCCATTTCGTCATTCTTGACCGGAGCGACGCTGAGTTCTTCCATTTCATCCTTCCTCACAGGAGCAACACTGAAACCTTCGGTTTCGTCAATATTGACCGGAGCAACCCTGAATCCTTCCATCTCGTCAATCTTAACTGGGGCCACACTGAATCCCACCACTTCATCCTTCCTCACTGGCGCAACACTAAACCCTTCCATCACTTCCTTCCTCACTGGAGCGACCTTGGAAACTTCCATTACATCCTTTCTTACCGGAGCGACGCTGAAACCCTCCATTACATCCTTCCTTACTGGAGCGACATTGAAACCTTCGATTACATCCTTCCTTACTGGAGCGACATTGAAACCTTTCATTACATCTTTCCTTACTGGAGCGACGTTGAAACCTTCGATTACATCCTTCCTTACTGGAGCGACGTTGAAACCTTCCATCACACCCTTCATAACAGGAGCAACGTTAAAACCATTAGTCTCATCATTCTTGACTGGAGCAACGCTGAGACCTTCCATCTCGCCATTCTTAACTGGAGCAACACTGAAGCCTTCCATTACGTCCATCCTGACAGGAGCCACTCTCACCGCGTTCCCGCATCCTCCCTTCACCCCCACCTCTCCTCCCCGGCCGAGCCGCACTCACCCCGCCACCAGCTGGCTGACATTCGACACCACCGTGATCACGACCTCGGGTCAGCTCGTCACCACCATCCGTCCGGGCCTGACGGCCGTCACCGTCCGGCCCACGGCCACCCTGGCTCCCGTGGTGGTCACCTCCATCGTGTGGCCGCGGCCCGGGCCGGCCATGTGGCCTCCGCGCCCCCGACCTGGACCGCCGGTCATCTCCATCATCGCCGGCCCGACGCCGACCATGTCAGGGGTCCACCGGCCCGGGGCGACGCTCACCATCGAGTCGGTGTCGATGGGAGGAGCGATGCCGCCGCCGATCGGCACTCCACCGAGACCCACCGCGACGCTAACCGTGACCGTGACGGCTGAGGTGCCCGGCACTCCCGATTCTGGACGGCCAGGAAGGTACCCCGGGATTGGAGGACCAGGTGGAGGTGGAGGATACCCCAGACCGCCGTTTGGTGGATACCCCAGACCTGGAGGGACAGTCGGTGGACACCCCAGACCTGGAGGGACGTTTGGAGGGTACCCCAGACCTGGAGGGATGTTTGGAGGGTACCCCAGACCTGGAGGTTATCCTAGGCCGGGAGGAGTGGTCGGAGGGTATCCCTTGCCCGGTGGAGCGGTCGGAGGGTACCCCAGACCAGGAGCAGTCGGTGGAGGATATCCGAGACCACCGTTCGGTGGGTATCCCAGACCCGGAGCAGTCGGTGGAGGATATCCGAGACCACCGTTCGGTGGGTATCCCAGGCCGAAGCCGACGACGGTGTATCCGAGGCCAGGTGGAATACACGAGATGACGCCAGGGGACCATTCCGATACCTCTAAGCCACAAATGAAACCAACGGGTGATCTCAAACCAATTCATATCTTTCCAGGAGACCCAAATTACCCCGTACAAACCAAACCAATCGGCGACGTTAAACCGATACCTTTGCTTCCACCCGTAACAGGGCATCCAGTTCAGAGCAAACCCATCGGAGATGTTAAGCCGGTGCCAGTTCTTCCTCCCGAAACAGGCCACCCTGTCCAGTCAACACCAATCGGAGACATCAAACCAATACTTGTTCTGCCAGCAGAACCAGATGACCCGGTTCAAACCAAGCCTATTGACGACGTCAAGCCCATTCCCGTCCTTCCAGCAAAACCAGATTACCCAGTTCAGACCAAACCGGCTGGAGATGTAAAACCTATTCCCGTCCTACCAACAGAACCAGATTACCCAGTTCAGACCAAACCGATCGCAGATGTAAAACCTATTCCTGTCCTTCCAGAAGAACCCGAGGTTCCAGTTCAGACCAAACCAATCGGGGATGTGAAACCTATTCCCGTCCTACCAGCAGAACCGGATGCTCCAGTTCAGGCTAAGCCGATCGGCAACCACAACCCTATTTCGGTTCTGCCGTGGGACCAGAGTCAAACCAAACCGACTGGCGATCCTCAGCCTACTCCAGACCACCAAACACAACCGATTCAGACAAAGCCCAATGGACAGGCTCAGCCCATACCCGCACACCCAAACGACCCTGGCAACCATGTCCTGACCAAACCCATCGGGCAAGTCAAGCCCATTCCCGTCCTCCCGCCGGGCTCTCAGTCTTACCCTACTCCGTCACCGCCGGGCTCCACCATGTCTTATCCCTGGACACAGCGACCGACGGAAATGACCACGGAAAAACCTCCAAGTACGACCAGTTCGACGCCCGCTGCCACCGCCGGTTCCACTATGGCGGACCCTTGGACACCTCCCACCACGGCGGACCCCTGGACACCCCGTCCCACCACGGCACGTCCCGGTCCCGTGATGACAAAGTGTGAGGCGACCGGCGCCTGGCGCAGGATCCCCGGCATGAGCCAGTGGTGTACCTCAAACTGTCTGATGAAGAATCCACCTTTCTGTCCGCCTACCCACTGCCGCTGCTGGTAGGGAGGCGGCAGGACTGTCCCTGCTGGTAGGAAGACGTCAGAACTGTCCCTGCTGGTAGGGAAACGCCAGAACTGCCACTGATGGTATGGAGACGTCACAAATGGCGGCAGGTTCGTCGGAGAATACAGGGCAGCCGGAAATAACACAGCCAAGTTTGGTATCATAGAGGAATGATGAGACATATGAGCTGATTCAAGACACTCAGTGACAGTGATTGGGTAAGATGTTAGGGATGTTGGAAGCCGTCTCAGTTGTTGGTGATATTACTCCGAGCTGTAGACGCTCAGTACGTAGCTGGGGCGAGGCGGGATCGTGATGAGGCATTTTTGTTGACGTTGGGGCATTATACCCAGGTGAAAGCTGTTTTGATAGTGGTAGCGTTGAGATGTTAGTGCGTCTAGATCTGTCTTCTTACGGAGATCATCTGTGAACTGTTTTCGTACATCATAACGATAGGCATTTTGTAAAGATGACATTGTTTCGGGATGTTTAAGTAGAGAATCATGTACGACTCAGTCACAGTCGTGACAAATATAACAAATAAATGTTTTGTTAGCAAGTGTTTGTTTGAGAGGCAGTACAGGAGATCACCTAGCCATGATGCAATTCATACGATTCCAACTAAGATAAAAATGTGAACAAGTGCTCAATCCTCCCAGTCAGAACTAACATATATAATAACACCTAGGATTTAACTTGGCCATTTAAATAATACAATCGTATCGACTATCGTGCGGTCTGTCCAAACCCTGGTGTATTTATGACTAGCTTAGTAACCCGACGTTGTCCGGGAACTGCAGGGGGCAACAGCTCTGCCTGCCTAGACATCGATTTCGGTTATTATTCTTT